>JAFEMH010004785.1:0-155000 GCA_022495995.1 Adenophora triphylla var. japonica
GTCAAGGCTCAAGCAATATGCAAATTAAGAATCTTCCAATTTACTTAAAACAATGTCTTTTATTAATTTCTATTTGGTTGGAAAAGGGGTTCTCGCCCTTCTTTTCGCAACTACTCTGCATCCTGGATCGTCATCTCATTACTATTGCCTATAAGCCCCTCATATTCCACTCGTAGATGGACCTCCTGTGGTGGGATGTACTGCGAGGGTCTTATAGGGCACGCGGATCCCACCGGAATGAGAGAAGAACGCTCCTAATGGGTCTAGGCGGGTCATAGGAACTTTTAACGCACGAGAGTGGCGAATTATAGCCAAGGCGCACACGGAAAGTCTCATCTTTCAAATTTCTTAAATAGAATTTTGGGCAGAGTTTTCGCTTGCGCGATTGACGTTTTGACTTTTCGGTAATGTCCGAGAAGATAATAGGCATGGGTCGGGCGGTAAAAGCCGGATGACACAGTTGTCACATTGAACTTCGTTGCATACGCTGTGGCGCGAGTCAAGATCGAAGTCAATGTCAAGTCAAGATCTCGCTAATTTTTCCTTGTCGGAATTTTGGCAGAGTATCACTTGAGCGAATGATCTTTTGGATTTTTGGCATGGACTCGGTCCCGACTCTTACACATTCCGGCAAAGTCAAGATCAAGCTCAATGCCGTGAGTCAAGATCTTGCCATTTTTTCCTTTGTCGAATTCTTGCAGTATTCGCTTGTGCGGAAGATCTTTGGACTTTCGTTATAGACTAAGGCTTGACCTTTACGGGGATATGCAACCGGGCTTATATGACACGGATCAGACCAAAAACCAACCAAAAAGTCACGGTTAAGTGAAACGTGTGACACCTGGACAAAGGTATCGTCGACACTCGGCCGACATGGGGAGTTTGGGGTGATTCCGTGCGCGCCCGGGAGCATCGCAAGGCTGTCCGTGATCGGCACTGGGAAAACCACCCCGGTTTAAAGCGGACGTGCGTGCAAAGGCATGTACAGGATATATAAGGCGCTGCCAGAAGTGTATGGCCTCCTAAAAATGCTCCTTTTTGAGTTAAATGTAGATTTTTCGTAATGTGTTTTAAAGGAATGATTTTTCGGATCTTTGGGAAAATGCAACGTATAAGGCATCGTAGAATTTTTTCCGGGAGCCCCAAATACCTCTTGGAACCGAATAGCCCCAAGCCGCTGCGCCGCCAGATTAACCTGCTCTTCTCGGTGGAATTTCCGCACGAGGCCGCCCGTTCGAATCCAAGGAGGATTGAGCCGCACGACCGCATGGATCAATTTTCCGTGTCCCACTCCTTTGCAATTTCGTGCTGCTTCCCCGAACATTTTAGGCACCTTTTAGCCTCGGCTTCCCTGCCTGCAGCATGCACACTTCCCAAGACGCAAATGATGCAATGCAAGGCAAAGAAAGCAAGCACGATGAATGGAATTCGCGACGGGAGTCTAACCCGCCCAAAGGAAAAAAGCTTTTTTTTTTTTATTTTTTTTTTCGAAAAGAGATACCCAGACGCGGGATTGTTAAAACCACCGTTTTTATCCTAAGCCCTGTGTTGGGGGAGCCACACAGAAGGTTAAATGGTTTCCACTCATATACCTGGGTATCGTTTATTTTGAAAATGAAAACTTTTCTCCTTTGGGATTGTCCTCACGTGAGTCGCCAAACCGTGGAATGTGTGCCCAAATTCTAATTTTTTGTTTTTTTTTGTATTGGATTCACGCGAGTTTGAAAACATCCGATTTAATTTGAAAACGGAGTCGCTACGCCATTTTGATTTCCTCAAAACTTTGAAAAAAAAGGATTTTAGGGTTCGGAGGTTAAGTTACCCCTCGGGAAGAACGGATCGTCGTTCACCTAAGGCGCCTTGCCGTAGCAAGTCTCCCTAGATTCCATTTTTCGTGCTTGCTTGCGTGCTTTCTTGTGTGTATGTGCTGAAAAGAGGGGGGAAATGTCCTGTTGTCTTCCTGACGTTACAAAACCATTTAGTTGGTTGTCGCCGGGATTCCTTGGATTTTTATGTGTTCCTGGACTTTGATCCCGCCCTCATCTCTGACTTGTGATCATCACTATTTGACCTCGGGGTTTTGCGCGGATCAAGAGAAGGACTCTCTTTATAGTCCAAAATGAGGTTCTTTAGGAAAGGAGTGTTCTTAGCCCATCAATCCTACGCCTTGAGACGATTGAGCTTATATCAGCTAATATGATCGTCTCAAGTTGATAATCAGAGATATAGGTTCAAGGTTTATCCCTTTCTAAAGAGATTTTGGCACCTTTAATGTGGAAGAAACGATGTAAAGATAGGATCTTTACACCTGTCCGTTCCGAAGGTTGCATCAAGTACCAATTGGGGACTAGGGGATGCACATGTTAAAAATGACATTTTTAGTGAAAAGATGACATTTTAGGCGCAAAGCGATGCTTTTGATTGCAAATGATGCTTTTTAATGTAAAGAAAAGATTTTTATGCAAATGAGGCATTTTTATGTAAAGAAAGGATTTTTATTGCAAATGATACATTTTCATGTAAAGAAATGATCTTTAATGCAAAGGATGCATTTTCATGTAAAGAAATGATCTTTAATGCAAAGGATGCAATTTTATGTATGAAAATAAGTTTTAGGATGCAAAGGATGCAATTTGAATATAAAGATTACATTTTTATATACAAAGGATGCATAAAGATACCATTTTTATATAAAAACGGGCTTTTTAGGTGCAAATGATGCACCTTTAATGCAAAGATTACATTTTTATGGGCAAATGATGCTTATTTCATGCAAAGGATGCAAAGGGGGAGGGGGTATGATTTATATGAATAAAGATAGGATCTTTAACAACAAATACCAAGTCCTAAGCAAGATAATGGTAATATATGAATGCAAGGAGCAATTATATCACATAAACAAGCATAATGCAAGGTAAAGGGGCAGAGGTTACCAATGGCGGTGACCTCTTTCTTCTTTGGATCTTGCCTAGGTGGACATGGACCAACTTGGAAGGCTTCAAGGAGGAGGGAGGTGGCTTCTTGGCACTCTTCAACTTCTTGGATTTTCGCAGCAGGCTTCGAACACAGCTTTTGGTGCCGAATATGGTATGTTGTTCTTGTTTAAAATGGGCAGAGGAGTACCTCTATTTATAGGCGCTCCTGGATAAGGCTTAATGAGGCCGTGCGGCTAGGAGTCTTCTCCTAATGCAGCATGCATGCGGGCATTATCCCGTATGACTCAAAGCATGTTTCTAGAATCATGCAAGGTGGCACTTCTAGAAGGTTTTCTATATTAAGGAAAACGTGCCCTTTAATTTAAATCAGTCCCTTCTATTCCTCGAAGTTGTTCGAACAGCTGACTGGCTCCCGGACTTTAGGAAAGTCCGGGAAATTACCGAAAAACTTAATCGGAAGGCATGGAGCCAGCATTTGGGTACTTTACACACAGCCTACAACCCTTAACTCTGGGGTGGTCTCGGGCTTGCAGGGCTTCGTTTGGCCTTCCTACGCTTCTCGAACGCGCACGGATCATTCCAAACATCCCATCCTAGCTGCATAGCTGTCAACTCCCCGGCACGCTTGCGTCGAGCCACACTCGTCCGCACTCGGTTGGTTTTTATCCACCCGTGTCATAAAGCCTAGATACATATCCCATGCCGGCCATTTTTCTTCGACCGAAGCTCGAAACTCAAGATCCTCTTGCGCATAGCGACAAAGTGATGAAAGTGTCATGCTTAAAATCTTTCGACCTAATCTTTGATTTCCGAAGCTACACCCTGTATAATGTGTTTCGTCCTGGATATACATCCATGCCTACAAGACACCACGTCATCAACCCTTTAATACGTCGCCCAACGCCTAACGTCACGCATCCTCTTGTGCGAGCAAGGTAAAGAGAGGTCATGCCGAACTCTCGACTCGCATCTTGACTATGCCGGCTCGGCTCACTATTCACATGGCCGACGCATTAAAACGAACATGACAGCTCGATCCTTAGGTTCGATTTTCTTTAGGACTGTGGAAACCGCTTGCCCTATAGACTCCTCGCCCGGGGCCGCCCACCCCGGGATGTCAAAAATACAGTGTGCAAAACGAGGGGCTTATAGTCACACGATGGTCTCCATCGACCCAGATCTAGCATAGTTGCGAAAAGAAGAGCAATCTTTTCCAACCAACTTAGGGATTCTCGAGAAAACACTCTTTTAAGTAAATTAAAACAACAAAAATAAATACATAAATAATAAAGAAAAGCGGAAACCGCATGTCACATGAGCTTTCCCCTTTAACCAAAAGGCCTTCCCTTGTCTAAACCTTACCCGTCACCCTCCACCGAACCGAGAGTGGTTGAGAATACCCGGAGCCGCCTTTTCGCATCGAGGTCACAAGGTCCGACAGTTTCTTCCGGTTCAAGGGTCCGAATAGTCCGCTATTCCCCCATGGCAAGATGAACAGATAACAGGAGGGAAATGGAACCCCGCCACCGAGAAACCTCCGCATAATGGAGGAGGTGCCGCAAGCCTTTCGAAACTCTCAAGAAGCGCCAGAAGAGCAAAGCAAGCCTCGGGATCGTAGACACCATGCGCCGTCGCGGAGCCGTGGCCGTTCCCAAATAGATGGGACTTTCATTCTCATAGAAGACGAAGAAATACTCGCTCCCCCGGTCCTCAAAGCTATCACAGGTGTCCCACCCGCCAAGCTACGAATCCCAAGCAACGCAGCGCCTCCTCTCAAAGCTCCACTCGAGCACTCGCCAAGCGACTTCCGACTGCCCGCCTCAAAGACACCGCCCGGCCCGCACCACAAGCTCAATATCAACAAAGACACATACGTGCCTGCTCCGCTGCCATCCCACGCATCTCGGCATCCCCAGATTCAATCCTCTCGCTCTATACGAGCCTCGCAACCATAACCAAAAATCCCAATGTTTACCCGGACGCATCCCAAGCGGATATCCCGACATCTCAAACCTACCACCCGTCGGTCCGCCACTGGGGCTAATGAAACATTTCCAATTCCCAAACACAACCCTTCGCGGCCCGGGCAATCACGCCTCAATTTCAACAACCCAGGGTACGGGATGGTATACACTCAACTACCTCCCTGCACTCCCGAATGGCAATCCCATCGCCTAATCCACCTCTATCTTCTGTCCATCCCCGAAAATAGCAACCCGCCTCAACCTACCGATCCCCACATGGCTCGGGTTGATCGAATGTATAAGGACATGCAAGGAAAACTAGCCGGCTCTCGAAAGGACTCCCTCATGCCCACTCGATCCAAACAAGGTGGTCCCGCTTCCTCCGAAATTCGATGCCTAAATGGAAAAGTTCGACTGACAATGCCTAAAACCCACATCGACACCTATGTCTGGTATGAGAGCCAAAGGGGCAACCCTCAACAAATGGCGGATCACTTCCAACATTCCCTCAAACTCCACAAGCTAAGGTGGTTCCTCAACGTAAAGGAAGAAAACCGCTCCACGTGGGACCAAATCGCGAGATCTCGAGAAGTACCGCGCCAACCTTGTGGAAACAAACCGCCATGATTTGCAAGCCACCGAACAAAAGGACGACGAGCCCGCGGGTGAGTTCTACAAAAGATGGAACCTGGAAGCTAAGTGAGATAATGGATCCGCTTTCCAAAGAAGAGCAAATGGACATCTTCCATTCTCCGCCTTAAGCCATCTCCGAGGACCTTGATCACCTATCACTTCTATCCGTATCTCCGTGCCATGGTCAACGCCGTAATCCAAGTTCGAAAAGACTCCCGAGCCTCCAAAAGACAACAATAACCCCCGCTTCGTCTTACCGCTATCGGACAAACTCACAAATCCAAAGACCTATCCCGAATAAAGGAAAAGAAGCAAATGCTGAGCCGTCCACTACATCCGTAACGGAGCTCAAGTAAAACCGCAATCAAGCACCCCCAAGGAACAACAATCCCCTCGCATACCACAGCCAAAGATTTCACAACCTCGAGATGCCTCTAGGCTAAGTATTCAAGCACCGGGTAAAGCGAAATCTCCTCAAGCCTCTCGAGAATTTCCAACCAAAGACTCTCAAGCCTAACATGGCTATGAGCAAGCACTGCGCCTTCCACAACTACCCCGGTCACACCACCAACAATTTCTTCGTGCTGAAGTAAGTGGTCTAGGGGCTAATCGAAGAGGGAAAGTTGGAACGCCCCCGTGGCCCCAACACCATTGGAAATCCATTCCCCCAAAACGACAGGGTGAACATGATAGCCTTCAGCGAGACTCCATGCGAATAAGTCCCCTGCTATCTCCGAAACCGTCAACATGCTATCCCGCTACGACTGGGAATGCGAAACCAGAGTCAAACGGTCTCGTGACCGGGAATCCAGACAAGAATGTTAAGGATGAGTGTCTCCCTACGATCTCTGCCACAATCAAGACACACCAATGGATGGATCGAATGCTCCCCGGAGGAGAATGAATCAAACGGCAGCACCGGAAGCGGTCTAGCCTTCACAGACGCAGACTTGCCGATGTGTGAAAATGTACACAATGAGGCCCTCCTCATCCTCATAAAGATAGAGAGGTTCTACTCTCCCAAACGTCTTGATCGATAATGGCTCCACAAAGCCAACATCATCAGCTTCTTGAGCACATTGGAAACGACTTCGTGTCGACCGCTCCCCGATGAGACCTTCGTCCCGATAATCCGAGCTTATGACTCCACTCCATGCCCTGGTCGTAGGAGTAATCAACCCGAGGATCCAAATTCAATGCATAATTGATTCGTGGAATTCCAAGTTGTGGAAATCAAACAAACCTTCTCCGTCCCGCCGGGATGACCTTGGCCGCATCGATGAAAGCAAGATCATCTACTCTTCACCAATGTGTGAAATTCATCAACGCCAATGAAAACCTCGAGGTTATCCGTGGAAGTAGCACGATGGCAAGCGCTTGGCCAGCAAGCTATGACCCGTAAGAAGGTCCCGATATGACCGAATAATCTCCTCCGCAGCGAGTCCCCGCCCCGTCCCGCTACGAAATTGATCCCTATTCACGCTCTAAGCCGTGACGAGCTAGAGATCAAAGAGCTCATGGGCCAAGACGACAACTCTGAAATATGCGACTGCGAAGAATGCTTGAGAGAAGATCAAGAGATGGACGCCCAGATGGAGCTTGACCTAGAAGTAGACTCGTACTTTGCCGAAAATCCTCCTGAGGAAAGTTGGCTCATCACCGACCCGCCGGATGCAGACAACCTCTTACCGACACGCTGGATCTCACAGGACACCTATCACAAAGATAGTCCAATTCAACATCCCGATATCCGACTCCGGAGGAACAATGGCGTAACCTCCTTCAAAGCCTAATCGTAGAAGGAGAGATAGCATGCCCCATCGATTCGTACATCGTAAATATCATCCAAGCAAGGATCCCGTATAAAGAAGCGCATTCTATGAAGATAATCAACATCGCAAGAATTAGCTCCGAATCAGCAAATGCTTCGCCCTCCTGGAAGAAGTTCTCAATGACTTCTATCATCAAGGCCCCCAAGATCCGGCAAAGAACACCAATGGAGGGACATCATCAAAGGAGCAACCTAAAACCTCCGCGATCCGGTTTGAAGTCGAACCACAGGCAAGCCATCCTCTGGGAACCGCATCAACTGAAGAATGACCACCAAAGCCATCGCCACCCTCTCTAGACCTACAACCCGCAAAGAGCAATGAAGCCTGGTCCATTCCCTCGTCGCCTAGAGTCTAGCTTCGAGTCATGTTGTCTGTGAATTCACGTCTTTCGAGTCATCTGACGGCTCTACGCAGGAAGATTGTGAGTCCATAATCAACAATGTATCTTTTCTACGCTTTCAATAAAAGGTCCGACCCTTCCAGATATCCTTTCGATTGCATCTTTAACAAATGATGAGTTAACTAAATCACAAACAGTTAATAACTATTCATCTAACAGAGAAGCAGACACATTAATTGAACGAATGCATTAAACAAACATTTAAGCATATTGTCAAACGAGGAAAAAATCGGGCCCAAGCTGCCGAGAAAGGTTTTAATCACAGTAAATTTGGGAACTACGGAAGAGCAAAAGAGACGCAAGTCGAAGCCTCTTCACCAAAGACACAAGGCCCACCGCATCTTCCAATACCTTAAAAATGGGGAAACCGCCTTCATGAACGAGGAAGGTCAGTGCAAGGAAGGAATCAAGGCTAAGAGCATCATGGCCCTAAAATTCCTCGCCTCTCACTTTGTCATCCTTGGAGACATGCTATACAAAAATGCTACCAGACCGCTCCTAGGCCGCGCGCCCAGAAAAAGCAAGTGAGCTCATGAACGGTCCACAACGGGGCTTGCGGCCCCCATATGAATGCCGTAGCGCCGATGCAAATCATTCTTCTGATGGGCTAATACCGGATCTCCATGGAGGCGCATCGCATCCACTTTATCCGAAGCCGCGACAAGTGTCAACGGCTTCTCCAACCTCAATCATCTACCTCCTCACGATCTCTACCGCATGACTACGCCCGGCCCTTCGCCACGCTGGGGAATTGACGTCATCGGAAAAATCACTTTGGCAGGCAGAAACGACCATGAATTCGTCTTGGTAGCCATCGACTACTTCACAAATGGGTCGAAGCCAAGTCCTACAAAGTGCTCACTTCCAAGAAAGTCGCACATTTCCTCAAAGAAAAACATCATCTGCCGATACGGCATCCCGAACGAGGTCATATCAGACAATGACTCCCACTTCGAAGGAGAATGGGACAGACTGCTGGTCGAATTCAAGATCACACGCCACAAGTCTTCTCCCTGCCGGCCATAAACAAACGGCGCCATAGAAGCAGCAAACAAATGGCTCCGAAGCCGGCACGACAAACTGGCTCTGCTAGAAGAGCGACGACTAAAGGCCATGGAACACATCCGAGCCTACCAAAGCAGAATGGCTAGAGCTTTCGACAAGAAAGTCAAGTCTCGAGACATCAGGGAAGGCGATCTGGTACTCAAAGAAAAGCCTTCCACTCGAACCAACCCACTGGGAATATGGGAACCAACATGGATCGGCCCTTTCGTGGTTCAAAAGATCTTCTCCGGAGGTGCCATGAAGCCGATGTACCTAGACGGCAATCCCTTCGTGAATCCAATAACGGAAGTAAACTTCGCAGATACTTCGCCTAAAGAAGACCAACTGTGCATCTCGTTGGCACTCCTTGTAGTGTCGAACTACGTTGCACTCCGAGCCTCTAGTTCGGGGAACGTAGGCAACCTTAATTGGTCTCGGTCTAAAAACACACAAAAAAGTCAAAAGTTTGAATGTCAACCAAGACCTACATCAAACTATAAACTTTCCAAAAACATGCCCCCACCATCACCTTGACCAAGTCAAACAATGGCGGCAACATCAAAGGACATCCGAAGGTCACTCAGCGTCAAAAGACTGACCCATGTCAACTTCTAAGCTAGGGGCTTGTCTTCGCCCTCACGCGCTTCAAAAAAAAAGAGCTCAAGCAAAGGCTTTCAAAAAAAAATGGGCTCAAGCAGAAGCTTTCAAAAAAATAAAAATAAAATAAGCTCAAGCGTGCTACAAAAATAAGAGGTCAAGAACCCGGCGCCAACAAGCAAGAAGCAACGAAGCCACGGAAAAGACCGTCAAAAACGACTTGTCAAGGGATCATCCAACCTCCCCATCCAAACACAAAACCCAAGCGAAAAGGGATTGCCGTCAAGGCCCAAGCTGCTTCAATACACAAATACAACAGAAAGGTCCAAAGGTGGACGCTGCCAAGGCTCACAAAAGAAACAAAAAGCAAACAAGAGATCTTGCGTCTCGAAAAAGCTTTAAAAGTAAATCACAAATCACTAACAATTACAACATTTCTTGATGAGTTCAAGCACGGTCTACTCTCAAGTTCACAACATGCTAAAAGATAGCTTAATACATTTAACAAATAATGTGTCTGCAATGCAATGAATGGATACTTAGGAGGTCATTCCGCGCCATCTGCGCTTATCCCCTCACCATTTTTCCCTTTCTTCCCTCGTCCCCGGCGAGTCTTCTTTCCCTCCACGCGAGCCAGCTCTGTCTCTCTCAATCCGAGATTAGGGGTCCTCCCCGTAGAGTCAAACAATCCAGCAGCTAGCAGAGCTTCATTTGCCCGTGCTTCAGCTCGGATCTCCTCCCTGCGAGTCTGCAAAAGACGACCTCTCTCCGTCAGTCAGTCAACTCGAGTCTCGTAGTCAAATAAAGCATCTCCCGTAACATCCTGAGGGTCAGACCAAGCTTTGGAACTCCTAAGGCAATAGATGCGACGACAATCTTACCCCAAAATTGCTTCATGCCTGCTCCCCAAAACCACTTGGGACTGCCCAACACGCTGCTCGTACCAATCCAGGTACTTAGTGGTCAATACAACACTCTCCCGACGTCGAATGAGCACCACAGGAGGGAAAGCGGAATACTTACATACCCTCAGAAAATACAAAAGAGCACTTGGAGCAGCCATACAAAGAGAAGCTACCTCCGCAAATGGGTAAGGTCATCTCTGTACCTCAAAGAAAGGCTCCTGCCTCATCCCGAACTGCCTGGAAACAAGCGATGGAACATAGAAAGAGGACCAAGACAAACCCGGAACTCTGACAACGTAGGACCCTTCCTGAAAGGCCCTCCTAGTCTCAATCACCTGCAAATGTGGAACCCACCAAATAGACCGATGCGTACTCAAGCCGTGCCATCCATCTCTCCCAAAGTGCATCGATCCATATCCAATACAAGAGGTCGCCGAGCAAACGACCACGGGCTAAACGACGCCGGAGCCTCGGCAAAGCCTAAAGTCTCTCTCGCAACCACAAAGTGAGCAAAGAGGCTTCCCCTCTCATGAACCTATCCCTGGCCGCGCACGATCAATGCCATGAAGTGGTCTCCCCGTAAACAACGGAACAATATCCTCTCCGGCCCGCAGCTCTCTACCATATCCAAAGAAAGCGCCGTCGCATACCCCAAGGGAGCCGACCATGAAAAGTGTCACTATCACGCACAAGGAAAATGCATCCCACGAGACGTCACTCTCATCATCACCCATAAACCGCCTCTCCTAGCAAGTGTAAATGTCGATGTAACCCGAATCAAGAGACATACCCCGCACTTCTTTCCAACGAAGTCTGAAGAAAGCATGCAAGCTTCACGCTCACGGTAGCACCGCCAATCAAAGGAAGCGAGATGGCCTCCACCTCCGGTCCTCCCATAAAAGCCCGAAATCCTCAAAAGTGGGCGTCACTTCATTGTAGGAGAAGCTATACACATGCCTCCTAACATCCCAGAACTTCGCGGCAGCCCGCAACAATTCCCAATCAGGAACCAACTCCTTAAGGGACCAAACCGAGCAGAGTCAAAACCTCACCTCGAAAGCCCGCCTATGGTGCCTCATACGGTGTCGCATCCACATTTTCAGCCGCTCAAGGAAGTATGCTTGCCGCTCCTTCGAAAGCCTGGGCAAAACTCTTGGAACGAACGAAGAATCCATGGCAAAAATGGAGGTTTTCTAGAGAAAATGGAGAAGAAAGCTCGAAATGACTGCAAATGGGAAGTGAGAGAAGTTCAGACATCCTGAAAACACTTATTTCCTCCCCAAAGCAAATATTGTCCGTACGGACCTCTTTGCATGCTAGGACTGTCCGTACGGACCTCTTTGCAACCTGGTCCCACATTTTCAAAGAACAAAGAAACAAATGCATACTGTTCCCGGCAGGACCTTGCTCCAAACTGCCCAAATCCTGGCCAAAGCCATTTCTGGCAACCATACACTAACCACAAACGCATTCCCAGCTCACGTGATATGTACCAATGATAAACTAGCAACAGTTCCTAGGACAATCCCCGGGAATAACAAAATACGACATTACATCTCAAATAAAATACTTTGTTGTGCACATACAAAATGTTTTATTACAGGTACCGAAATGTCTGTTGCTAAACAAAAAAAAAACAAAAAAATGGAAAGAGGGAAAGCAAATGCGTCCTACTCCGACTCATCATCATCAACCTCAGCAAACGGGAAGTCAGGCATCTCGGCAAACTCGCCAGCCACACCCTCGTCATCAGAATACTGGACCCTCTCCTGAGGCAAGTACTCGAGGTATTCCGAGGGATCAAACCCAGTGAAAGGATCGTAGAAGAGGTGTGCCGACGAACCCTCTACCTGTGCATCCGGCGGAGGAAAGAACTGGTGAAGAGTCTGCGACCTCTGGTCCCCCGAAGACGTCCATGCATCTAGACTATGCCACCCTCGAACGGGTCCCTCCTGCTGTGGCCCTGACTCAGCCCTCGACGAAGGAATATCCACAGAATGTCTCGAAGGCAATGGCTCGAACGCCGCTGCCTGCCGCGAAGACCTGCAGGACAGCTTCCCTGCGAGCTTCTTCGCAAAGGACCGTATCCCCACAAAATGGCAGGTCAGCGTGTCAAAGGATCTCCCCGAGACCTGCGCAAGCAAACAACCAAAGAAACGCCTGGCCTAAAGAGATACAACATATACTCGACAAAAAGAGAAAAATACGTAAAAGATGCCAAGATGGAAAAGAGTAAGCACACACACCGGAGCATCTGGGTCAACCCGATAAGCATCGTGAGCTCGCTCGTGGACGGCACCGACACCCTCCGCCGACGAATCCCGCGACATATGTAAAGTCCGGCCTGTGCACCGAACATTCGGGGACGCGGTGGCCATCCCGCCTCTCCTCGCTAACACCCGTGGCATCTCGCCTTTCGCCCGACGAAGGCCCCGTACTCTCGCCATACAAAATAAAAATACTTGGCACTCACGCCGCCTGTGTACTTCTCGTACTCCAAAGACGCTCCATGTCACGAGGATGCATCATCCCAAAGGGCGGATCCCTCGAGCCATAGTGGGCACACCCGCCATGCCGCTAAAAGACCCTCTCCCCGCATACATGACATCACAAGTCAGCCCCCACAAAGATCTTCCTTTCCACGTGTCACCACGGATGACCCTCGAGCTGGTCGTCGCCATACCGAACCCAGGGGTTCAGCTCGAACCCCGCCGGGCTATCTCTCTCCAGAAACTCCTGCACATCTCGATATGCAATAGTGAGCTTCCCCCTAATCGTCCTCCTCCTCCTCCTCAGAGAATGGGCCCAGCACATCATAGAAGGATAGGCCCCCATGGCCTCAGCATCCCGATCCCATGGCTGACACCGAAAGATCTCATAGAACCACACCTGCAACAAAAGCAGATAAGGCTCAGAACAAAAGAAAAAAGAAGACGGAGAAATGTCAAACTGCTAAACCAGAAACAACAATAAACTCATACCTCCAATGCAAAATCGAAGCATCCCAGGGAACTGGCCACGCCTCGGCTAAATCGGTCCAGGGAAAAGTAGAGCTCGGCCAAGCCTGCCTCGCCCCAAGCAATCTCACCAACCCTCCTTAAGTCCACCAAACTCTCCAGCAGAGGTAAAGGAGCGGAGGAAGCGTGATTCGAGAACAAAGTCTCGGAAAGAGCAAACCACAAGAAAGAGACGCTACACATGGCTTCAGCTGTCCGTCACTAATCCAAATGCCTTGGCGCGATAGGCCCCGATGTTGGCCGTCACTGCGCTCTACTGTCGCTATACAAAGATACCAGCCCTTACGAGGGAAGCGGCGCAAAGCCCAAGAAATTCGCCAAGATCCCATCGGACATCCTGTCCCGCCATCTCACTGGCCCTCCTTCGAAGGAAAGCCCAGTAATCGCCGCAAAATCGGTGAGAGTCACCGTCACCTCTTCCCAGCTCAGATGGAAGGTATGCGTGGTGTCCCACCAATACTCAGACAAAGCCAAGAAGATGCCTTTGTTCCTCTTCGTCTCGCAATCCCGACAAGGTTCTCAACGAACGCGCCCAAACCAGTAATCAAAGACCAGCCTCTTAGGACTCGGCCTACCCTCCCTGGAGATATCCGCAGTGCCGCCACACCAAATACGGCCTCGAGCGACCCCCGAGACTTCATCATCTTTGCCTTTCCAGACAAAGGCCCCTCATCCTGCAGGTAAACACAGCAAAGGTACGTCAATCACAGTACTTAATGCAAATATACCAAAAGAAACAAAGCATAAAAAGTCCGTTCCAACACGGCAAAGCATAAAAAGTCTGCCCCAACACGGTGCAAAGCATAAAAGTCTCTGTCCCCAACACGGCAAAACACTAAAAGTCCATCCCAACACGGCAAAACAAAAAAAAAACCGTCACACATTGCACATAATTTTCCCCAAATAGTCCGCCACAAAACACGGCCCACACTATGCAAATTTTTCTCAAAAGAGGGATTCATCCCTACACGACACATTTTCAAAAACCCGTCACAAAAACACGGCACACATTGCACATAAATTTCCCACGTAGTCCGTCACAAAACACGACACACACTAATGTAAGTACCCAAATTCGGATCGTCAAAACTGCTAGAAGTTAACCGAATTCGCCAATCGGCTCCGCTTCCAAAGTTAACCGAACCCGCAAGCTCCCCGTTGCCAAGCCAACGAGACGTCTCGGGACAGCCCCGAGCATCCCAACGTCAAAGCGTACTCAACACACGTTGTCACACATAAAAGTACGACTTTCCCTGAAAAACGCACTTTTCGGCACTTTTCGAGGGCGTTTCGGACATTTTTCGGACTGTTATTTTAAAAACGGACAAAACTGGGAAATAATGGCACAAACTCCCATGGCCATTGAGTCACAGGGACACGTGGCTCACATGCCACACTGCCTCCCCATCACCTCTCAATCAAATTCGTAGTGAAAAGACAAAAATACCCCTCGGTATAGCCTCAGCCCCACGACTCCTTTATAGACTTTCGTAAATTGCCAAGCAAGTCCCTCCAATTTCCAAATTTCACAAAACCCCCCTGAGTTCACCCTAAGTCCGTCCGAACTCATGCCGAAATTTTACCTATAAATACAAAGGTCAAAGCCATTTAAAAAAAAACAAAAACTCACTCCATTTTCACCCTAAGCCACGGCCTAAACCGGTTCCACTCCCCCGAGCCCCGGTTTTACCTCGTTTTTGCGTGAAAACTCAGATTTCGATCAAATATGACCCCCTCCACCTCGAAACACCATTCTAAACACACTTTCGTATCCCGTATACGTCCCCGAGACAAAGGAGCCGACCCTAGCCATGTAGCTCCCTTTCTCTTTAAAACTCTCGTTGCCTCTTGCCAAGGCCACCGCTACAACCTGTTTCGGACGACGTTGTTGAAATGTAGACGCTCCGTCTAATCTGGGTCCGATATGTTTTAGTCCGCGATCCTCTTTCTCTTCCCGTAAGAGAAGTAATTCGTTAAAACGGCGTTCCGGCCCTGCCTGCTTACTTTTATGTCATTTACCAATTCCGGATCGCTTGATCCGTCGATCGTCATATAAATTCCTCGTCATTTACAAATTTTGGATTGTTTGATCCGCCGAACGCCCTTACTTTCATGCAACTTACAATTTCGAGCCGTTTGGCCTGCCGATCGTAGTTTACAATTCCGGATCGTTTGATTCCGTTGATACCGCACTTTAAATACCGTCATTTACAAAGTCCGACCCTGTTTGGATCGTGATAGTATTTACTTTTCAAAGTCTGAGTCGCAACCCGATTCGTTGATTGCATGTCATTTAATGCCTTTTTCCCGTAAAATGCTAACAATGTAACGCCCGAGTTCAAAACCGAGTTCGACCTTCGAACTCTCTTTTCAAAACCACGCGAAATGACGTTTGGCATCCAAACGCTCATCTTCAAACTTAAAAGCCGCCATTTGACATTCAAAATCATTTAATACGTTTTTCCCGTAAAATCGTTAACAATGACACGCCCGGTTCAAAACCGGAGTTCGACCTTCGAACTCTCTTTCAAAACGCGCGAAATGACGTTTGGCATCCAAACGCTCATCTTCAACTCAAAATCCGACGTTTGACATTCAAACGCTCTTTTTTTAAAAGTCAACATTTGACACTTAAGATAGACAGTTAAAATCAGCCCTCGTGCCACTTTTTCCTAAAACTTCCAAAACCGACGTTTGTCATTCAAACGCTCGTCTTTTCAAATAGAACCATAATCAACGTTTGACATTCAAACCAAGATTAAGCTTTTCATTCAAGCCCCCATTTCAAAATGCAAACACACATACACACACACACTCACACACGATTTCGAGAAAGGTAGAAAGACTCGTCATACGAGGCATTTCGGGTGATCTCAATATACTCTTCCTGAAACGTAACGTGACCTCTGAACCTAACAATCTCTGGTACTAAAAATCTTTTTACTCGTTTTTGCTAACAATAAAAATGACCCCCTGTTTTCAAAGCCTTTTCCTAAGTTTTTACTACCAATAAAAACGACACCATTTTCAACCAATAGCCGTTTCTCAACGTTTGGGCTTAGAATACAAAAACCGCGTGGCGACTCCTCTCTCCTTCCCGAAAGCGAGGTCTCAGACACCAACCCTCTGCGAAAGACAACCGCGTTTTGCATCGCGTGAAATCCTGGGTAATTTTTGTTGGCGACTCCGCTGGGGATAAGGATACTTTTTTTCAAAACTGCCGATGTTTTAAAAAAAATGCCTTCCGTGGGTCAAACTTTCGTTTACCCTTCCTCGTTTTCATGTGTGTGTGTTACTTTAAACCTCGAACGGTTTTTTCAAAGGCATTACATTGTTGTCTTTTCAAAATCATACCATGTTTGTGCATTCCAATTCATGTTTGATTCTCATGCTATCTTTTGAACTGCACATCAAAATTCTTTAAGACACATTCTGAAAAATCTCTGTTTTACTCAGAAAATGAATTTTAGTGACCGCACACTACTCGCACTTGCTGCCTCGGTACACCGCACTTCACGTGCACTTGCTGCCTCGGTACATTGCACACTACGACCCGTAACCCGGGATGACCGTTCAGTTGCACTTCGGTTGGTCTGCCAGACACCTTTCGAGGGCGCACGGGGTCGTCCCAAACAGCCCATCCTAGCCCGTGTAAGCCATGCACTCTTTGTGTCACACTTCGTCCAAGACCCCGGTTGGTTTTTGGCTTAGTTTGTGTCATAATGCCTAAGTGTATGTTTTTTACGCCGGGTTTCGCCACGAGTCAAGCTCGAGAGATTGAGACCGAAGGTCGTTCCCGACCCGAAGTCTTGAGCTTTTCAGCCTTGACTTTGACGCGGAGCTCTGCCGAAAAATATACACGAAGGTTCAATGTGACACCGTGTCACCAAACCCTCACCGTATACACCGTGTCAGCCGCAACTTAGCCAACACTAAAAGCTAAGGCCCCTCGCACAAGCGAGTCAGGAGAGGTCATGCCAAAATTTTGGCACGATCCCCGCCTTAACTTAAGGACGTTGACTTTGACTGTGGCCCGTGCGTCACATACGTTGGAAGTTTGCGTGATCAGCTAGCCTTAAGTTCACTTTTTCGTTTGTCGGTGGAACTCGCTTGCCTTATACGACCCTCGCTCGGGATAGTCCGTCCCGAGAAAGATGATCTACAAATGGAAACGAGAGGCTTATAAACGTAGTGACGAGATCCACTGATTAGAGCCTTAGGTTAGTTGCGAAAAAGAAGACACGCTCTTTTCCAACCGATTAGGACTCTGAGAAAATACGTTTTAAGTAAACATTAATCGGTAACTGCACATTGTACAAGACCGAAACCTTGAGCCAAATACCCTTTTCCGAAGCCTAAACCCTGCCTTTCGTTCCCTGCATCGAGCAGAAAGTGGTTCAGATTTTCGGGCCGCCTCGTCGGGTAATCACGCTACGGTAGCTGCTGACATGCTTCTTCGGTTCCTCGCTCTCTCGTAATATTCGACATGTCTAAACTCACCGAGAAATCGTGACGGGACGGACCCCCGCCACCGGTAACGTATATGACTTTGGAAGAAGCCATCCGGGCTTGTGAGGTTCATAAGAGGCAGAAAGAAGATCAGCAGAGCTTCGTGGTACAGCCTTCCGAATGAGCGAGGTATAGCAACTATCCCCCGGGGCCACGGTACTTTCTTCGTCCCGGTCGAGGATGACGATTCCCCAAAACCAGCTCCTCAAACCTTCAACTGTGTTCCTCCCCCGCAAACTTACGGATGCCTTCAAACCAAGGAAACAAATGACCTAGGCTCCACGTTGCCACCTCTCGTGACAACCCCGTCATATATGGCCAAAGTGCCGCTACTCCCATCACTCAATACCACCCGCCGCACCGCTGGACCATCTCGAGATGCCAATATCCTTCAATACCTCCCCGGGTTTACCCCACGCTTATACACGAATCCTAAAACACCGGGGACAAACCCCGATACGCCCGTAAAAGGCTCCCATATATCCACATATATCAAGCCTTCCACCTCCAATCACTACCGCTCACGTGGTAGCACCCGACGCCGAGCCTCACAGTCCACCACTGGACCCTACTTTAGCCTGGATGGTCGAACTGATGAAAGACCTAAAAGCCACCATGAGCTCAAAGCAGAAATGCTCAAACTACGTATCCGGAATGGTCGCCTCTCCTCGTCAAGTTCGTAATGCCTGAGATGGACCGATTCGACGAATCGAATGTCCTCAAACGCATGTCGACACTCTACGCCTCGCATGAGAGCGAAAGGAGCAACCCTCCAAAGAAATGGCCGATCACTTCCAAGATACGCTCAAGAGTTCAGCTGTTACAATGGTTTTCGAGAGTCAAGCCTCGCGGATCGCCACACTGGGATCGGATCAAGCAACATCTTCCTAGAGCGGTACCGATCCAACTTGGAGTGGGAAACGATTCGTGAGGACTTAATCACCACCGGGAAAGCGTAGTGCGTATGAAAGCGCCGGAGAATTCTACAAGAGGTGGAGTTGGAAACTCTACGAAATCACGGAGCCACTCTCCAAAGATGAACAGATATGCGGATCTTCAAGTCCCGCTTAAGACCGTCCATCGAATCTCTCATCGCCATCATTTCTTCCTGCATCTCCGGCCATGGTCAATGCCGACTCATAGTTTCGAGAAGGATCTTAAGGAGAAGTTAGCTACCGCACGCCTATAGCGTATACCGATCAGCGAGTAGCATTCAATCCCGCACCGGCCCCGGCAAAGGGAAAGATACTTCACAACTACATCCATCAAAGATGTGACAGCAATGGGCAACTGTAAAACCTGGGCCCCACAAAGCAACAACTCCACTCGTAAGGGCCTCACGTACACTTCGACAAGTTGGACATGCCGCGAGCAAGATGCCGGAAGGGTTAATCAAGGAAGGTCTCCTTAAACCCGTTGCAAATTACAAACCCAAGAATCCCGTAGTCAATGCCGACAAGAGCAAGTATCGCGCTTCCATCGCATCACGGCCATACCACCGACAACCGAGTGGGGTTACGATACAAAATCCGTAACTTGATAGAGGAAGGAAAATTGGAGTGCCCCCGTGGCCCAATACAAGCCGGAAACCCCTTTCCGAACAACAACGAATGCCATCAATGGGTGCCCAAGAAGATTGCCGCGGAGCCAGCTTCCTCCGCCTCTTCCAGCCAGGTCCCCATCAAATGTCCACATCAGCTACGATGTTTGTGACTGCTCCGCATGCCTGGAGTACGAGTCCCAAGACATGGTCAGGAGCAACCCTCCGAGAAAATAGAAGAGGAAGTCCTTTCAATAGAAACTGAGAGAAAGATACGAAGCTGGAGACACCAGTGTGGGTATACTCGGAGAGCCATCCGGGAGGTTCGACTACTACGTACTCTACTCCAGCCAGTCCTCCCTTCCTCCAGGCCATGTAACTTTAGAGCAGACAGGGGTGGGACAACCGAAAAGTCCTGTTTACACCCGTAGTTCGTGCCTGGGACACCGGAATACCTCGTGATTTTGACAATCTCACCGCGCACGTAAAACCTAACCCCCGCGGAATCGCCCGAGGTTCAATTTGCCCAGCTTCGTGGCCCGGCGGCAAGAAAGGAAAATCAAAGTCACTTGGCACTCGCACTCGATCAACGTGCAACCAATGGCGCAACCGCCACAAATGCCCTCAACACAATCTCGAGGCTCCAAAGAAAGGCTTTATCTCGCAAGAGGAAAACAGAAACGGATGGCTTGATGACTCTCCTTCTCCGGATAGAGACCGCATCTACGATTCCCGATCAGTATGTGGCATGATCACTTTCTCGTGACGAAGACCTACCGAGAGATACCTCGTGGCACAATGAAGCTCAGTACATCACTCTCAAGCTCAACACCATATCACTCCCTGCAGTATTGGTAGACAACGGGTCAGCCGTTAACGTCCTCCTCTCACATGATGCGAGCCCTCATCGTAAGTACCTAAATCTCGGCTCATGCCTTCCGGTTAATTTTCCCACAATTCCGGTAAATTTCCTGTAATTCCCGCATCTTCCCTAGAGTTCCTGAGCAATTCCGGAACCTGCTCCAAACCTCTTAAGGGCTGAAGGGAATGCTTAGTAATTAAGAAACACGTTTTTCTTAATTACAAAAAGTTTCTAGAATTGCCACCTTGCATGATTCTAGAAACATGTCGAGTCATTATCAGGATAATGCCGCACGGCTGCATTAGAGGAGACTCCTAGCCGCACTAGCTTCATTAGCCTTATCCAGATCGCATAAATTGAGCCCTCCTCTACCCATTTAACAACAACACAAGGAGAGCAATACCAGCATAAAAACACTCTCTAAATACTCCACGAAGATCAGGAAGTTGAAGGTGCCAAGAAGCCACCCCCCTCCTCCTTGAAGCCTCCAAGAGTTGGTCCTACCGCTAGGCAAAACCCAAAGAAGAAGAGGCAACCACCATTGGTAACCTCTCACTCCCTTACCTTGCATAATGCTTGTCTATATGACTTAATTGCTCATTGCATTCATATATTGTCATTATCTTGCTTCGGACTTGGCATTTATCATTAAAGATCCTATCTTTATCATATCCCCCTCCCCCTTTTGCATCCTTTGCATGAAATAGGCATCATTTGCTCATAAAAATGTGATTTTTAGCATCCTTTGCTCATAAAAAATGTAATCTTTATGTTAAAGGTGCATCCTTTGCACCTAAAAACCCCCATTTTACATCAAAAATGCATCCTTTGCTCATAAAAATGCAATCTTTACATCCAAAATCCATCATTTGCACATAAAAATCATGTCTTTATAATAAAGGGGCATCCTTTGCACCTAAAACCCATTTGTATGCATCCTTTGCATTAAAAATCATCTCTTTGCATGAATTTAGCATCCCTTGCTTTCAAAATGCAATCTTTGTGCATCCTTTGCATATTAAATCCTACTTTTCCTCATAAAATGCATCCTTTGCATAAAGATCACTTCTTTACATCAAAATGCATCCTTTGCAAATCAAATGCATCCTTTGCAACCAAAAAATGTCATCTTTTCACTAAAAATGTCATTTTTGCATGCATTCTCCCATGTCCCCATTAGCAACCTTGGAACGGACCGGTGTAAAGATCCTATCTTCACATCGTTTCTTCCATTAAAGGTTCCACAATTTCTTTAGAAAGGGATAAAACCTTGAACCTACATCTCCGATTATCACTTAAGACGAGCATGAAGCATCCATATAAGCTCAATCGTCTTAAGGTGTAGGATTGATGGGCTAAGGTCACTCCTTTCCTAAAGAACCTCATTTTGGACTATAAGAGAGAGTCTTTCTCTCGATCACGCAAGTCCCGAGGTTAAAAAGCGATGATCACAAGTCCAAGATGAGGACGGGATCAAAATCCCGAATACATAAAATCCAAGGAATCCCGAGCGACAACCAATAAATGGTTTGTACGTCCGGAAGATAACTTGGGACATTCCCTCCCTTTTTATTCAAACACATGCACACAAGAAAGCACGCAAGCAAGCACGATAAACGGAATCTAGGAAGACTTGCTACGGCAAGGCACCTTGGGCGAACGACGATCCGTTCTTCCTAAGGGGTAACTTAACCTCCGAACCCATAAAAACCTTTTTTTCAAAGTTTTGAGGAAATCAAAATGGCGTGGCGACTCCGTTTTTCAAATTAAACCGGATGTCTTCAAACTCGCGTGAATCCAAAAATTTGGGCACACATTCACACCTACGTATCAATGAAAGCCACCTGATTCCGTCAAACCGGACTATCAAGGCCTACGACAGCACGTCTCGTCCCATCCTTGGGACGGTGACTCTGGAACTCTGGTTCGAAACCCAAATGGTGCCAGCAAAATTTCACGTGATGGACATTCCGTCCGAATTCACAGCTCTGTTGGGATGCCCCTGGCTACATCACATGAAAGCCATAGCCTCCACTCTCCATCAGTGTGTCAAGTTCATCAACCGGAAGGGAGATCTTGAAGTCATCAGAGGGGACAGTTTCCTCATAGGAAACGAAGCTGAGACAGCAGCCAAGCGTGCCCGCAGCCAGGCACCGGGGCTACCTCCTTCAAATCAACCAAGGGACTACCGGCAAATCTCATCGAATCCCTCGTAGTCCGGGAGATGCTAACTACGCCAACGTACTCGAGCAAAGTGTGCGTAACTCCTCGCAAGCCGATACATCAAGTTCAACTATCGTTTCCAACATTTCGAGGCAGATCGAATGAAACACTGAGCACGCTATGATGCGGGAGCATAAACCCCCCTGTCTCCGATCGGAGATTTGTCGCATTCTTCAAGCCAACTCTCGGCCCCGCCAGCGAAGAGATTTTCGTGATAAAGGTCAACAAGCACCGTCATACTCGCCTTGAATGTATGACGTCGTATGGGATGTCCTCCATGAGGAACTACCCGCCGAGCCCCTTTTCTCCAAATAAGGGCATGATGTTTTCCTAGCGCCTCCTACACCCAGCCAGACGCGAGGCGTCCTTACGTTTGGGCTGAGCCGCCTCCTGCACGACGACGAATCAGACTCTCCGGAGTCGAGGATGCGGCAGATCCGCGAGCGCATCTCTACATTCACATGCTCGCCGAGGCCGGCACTGTTCCGATCAAGTCACCTATGACAAGGGCTCCAACACCATGGAAATTGTCAAGCTCAACGCCCAAGATGTGCACTATCCGACAATTGGAAGCAACCGTTGACACGACGAAGAACTCCTCTCGATCAAGTGATCGACCTACTTCGTCAACATCATCTATTCCGTATATCCCGATGATACCAAGGATCCTGGTCCTTATTATCGTATTCTCGCAACGCCAAAGTTAACCTCGATGACCGCTCGTCACGGTAAACGAGGCCCTGGCCAATCGAGCTCAGAGCTCATCATCACTTCCGACTACCAGCCCCAGTGGCAACCGGCCCGTGCCGTTAGTCAAGATTAAAGGCACAAGCGCTGCCAAGGCCAAGGGCAACAGCGAAGGAGACAAAGCTCCTCACCCCGCTACAAATCAGATTAACCTCGGGAACTCTTCCGGTAGCCACCCTGAAAATATCTGTGAAAGTCTTCCCCACAAGACAGAGTCAGCTTCCGACGAGGGAAATGACCACCTCAGCATCAACATGCTCAAGTTCGATTCTGCTCCCAGTCGTCACGACCACGGATTCAGACATCCCGCCAAAGCAACCGCTTAGCTCGAGTAGACTTGGAGATCCAACGAGATCACAAGACTGTCAACATCGCAGAATTCAATACCCCCGTGGGTTCAATCAAACAGATATGGGCAAACTTCTTGGTAGTCGAGATCAAGGAAGGCCGCATGGAATGTCCCAGCCCAACTTCCTTCGTCAACATCATCCAAGTGTTTCCGCCATTAGGAGATTTGGATGTGATCACAGTTCTAGACACCAGTCAGACGGCGCGCACCTACGGAGAATGTTTAGCTCTCGCAAGGAAAGCCCTCATGGAACTAGCCGCTCAAGAGAACCGTCTCTGGGACGAAAACCAAGCTCAAAAGACCCACAGGGACCAAGCCCTTAAAGTGTCACAAGCAAATTCTGCATTTAAAGCTAGAGACCACTTGACCCGCCCGACCTCAAGGGTTTTGCTCACGCGCAACTTCCCCGGACTACCGCTGTTCTCATCCAACCCCTCTATCAAGGGAGGGCGGTCAACGGTCCCGATGACCTAGGAGATGGAATGACACAGCAGAAAGAATACCAGCGCTTACCTCCCCGAGGAAAGCAAGTTCTCTGTGAAAGCGACGACGAAGACGATGAAACCATTCTCTTCCAAGCCGGGCATGAAGTCAACAAAACCGGAATCCCAAGAGTCCTGGGAGGATGGGGATGGATCATTTCCGCACTCAAACTGAAAGGCCAACTAAGGGAGGAAGGTCTATTCAAAAGGAATAGAAAGATAGAAAAACATCTCCAACAACTGCTCAGGGAGATTCCACAGACTGCGGCATTCGTTTACGTAAAACGATCAACCTGGGACAAGAATCCGCCATGGGCGCATGTTCGGGGGAAGCCGTGTACTCACCTTTCGACATACCCGCCACTCAGATAAAGAAGAAAGGAAAGCTCTCCCCGATGGAGGTTTATCTAGACTGCCGCAAGCAGTTCAAGGAAGCACTGGCTATTCTCACATGGGAAGAAACGCAGGCGCTAACTCTCGACGCAGGCTTTGCTGCAAGAAAGTTAAACTGGGCCAAGAGTGGAGGAAAATTAGCAAACCACGAGTATGCGCTGCACTCCAACCTGCAATGCCTCTGAGTATGCTCAAGAAGAAGGAAAGGAGCGCGGTATACCGTGAAGAGATCAAGGAGACCGTTCGCTTGAACCAAGAACTTCCAACCTCCCCGAGGGTCGCCGACGCATGCTTAGCTTCGACAACCACTGTGCGCATCGACATTCGAACAAACAGCCAAACCGTAGGCTACCTCCCCACGGAGGCACCCAAGCCGGTATCCCGGGACGTAATCCGTAGCCGCCGAAGCTCCCTGAACACATCTATGATCAATGAATTGAGGGAAGACATATGACCCTACGCTACGAGGAATCCTCCTCTAACTATGGCTCAACTCGAGCGGTCTCTGTTCGTAAGGGACCAAGCCTCGATGTCACCGTTCTAACCCGATCGGGTCAAATCCATGCATTACCACCTAAGGCCACTAAAAAGCCGACGGAGCTGTAACCGCAACCCGCCCGCCCGAAGACGCAAGTTCCGTAAAAGAGGACCCGATCCTCACTCGCCTCAAGTGCACTGTGCGAACATTTCCTTTGGTC
This sequence comes from Adenophora triphylla var. japonica, assembly GCA_022495995.1. Classification (NCBI taxonomy): domain Eukaryota; kingdom Viridiplantae; phylum Streptophyta; class Magnoliopsida; order Asterales; family Campanulaceae; genus Adenophora; species Adenophora triphylla. The sequence goes on from JAFEMH010004785.1 coordinate 25,132, forward strand.
CCTGCCCACATTCTCATATCCTCACAAGCTCAAGCTAGAGGAAAGTCCGGCCCGTACTACCATGGTCCCCGTGACGCAACCCCGCACGAAGTCATTCGATGATCGGGCAACATCCACTACGGCAACATTATCACATTCACATATTTGGACCTTCCAAAATTTGGGCCGATCACAATGAGCCACTCTACATCACACCAGCTGACGAGCCGCTTCCCCGCGTGTCTGGTAGATGGAGGTTCCGGAATGAATGTCTTGCCCGCCAAGATGATGGACCCGTCGACATCAAGCCCACATATCCGAAGCCTTCACCACACTATCAAGGCCTATGACTCTACTTCCCGTACGCCTCTGAGTTGCTACTCTTAATATCCGGGTTCGGCAAGCGGATGATCCCCACCGAATTCCAAGTGTTAGGCATTCCAATCACTTTCACAGCCCATCCCGGGGCGACCCCGTCGTATAAATGGCGTGGCATCCACCCTTCATCAAGGCCTCAAGTTCATGCAAGGCAACGAAGCTAACCACGCCTACGGCGACGGGCTACCACCGAGGGGACCAAAGACCAACGACATTCCAAAGGTTAGAAATCAAGCATAATGACGATACGGCATTAACTCGGATTCACTCTGGGAGACCTCCAAGATCCAAATATGCAACGTGGACCTTCCACTGCTTCAAGACAAGATTCCTCCCGCCATGAAGATGATCAAACTAATGAACTTCATCCCAGACTGGGCTCGGCAAAAGGTTACAAGGCCAACACCAAGTCATCGAAGTCAAGGACCACACCACGGTCCAAGGGCTCTGCTATGTGCCAACACCGCCGACATCGTGGAAAACAAAAGGCTCGCCCGCACCAAGGCAAAAGATCCCGCAAAAGGGGAACCTCCGACGGCACACCCAACCTCCGACTCCATAGCTTCGACTCGCTCATTACTTCACCAAGGGAACCGACAACAGAACCGAGGGGACCGACAAGGGAACCGACAAATGTAACCGAGGGGACCGACAAGGGAACCGACAGAAACCGAGGGGACCGACAATGAACCGACAAAGCTAGAATCGAGGGGACCGACAGCTGAACCGATGAAGATGAGAAAGAAGCAGTGATAGTCGCACGTAGACTACGTAAAGAATGGAAAAGCTAGCACGGGACCTCAAGCGTTTCGTAGGACTCAAGGCTAATCCGATAAGGGGAGCGTTCTCGACATCACAACTCTACTCCGACCAACCGCCACCACAAATTCCAAAGACGAGTACACATTCAAGGGAATCCTGCACTAAGAGCAACTCAAGATACTCTTCACGGGAAATAGATTGTTCGGATCACCGCCGAGGCCACATTCGAGACAAGAACTCCAAAGCGTAAGGAACCAAAATTCATAGAAGACGCTCTCAAAGGACCAAATTTCTACGTAGTCTTTTGAAGAAGTCATGGAGGTGCCAAACCCGATTGACTCCGGGCTCCGAAAACAAAGCATGATCGCCATGATTGGGACAAGCAGGCCAAGCCTCTCGACCCCCGAACCCTCATCAAGCATCCAAGAATGCCACCGAAGAACCGGGGTAACTTTCACCGGACCAAGGGCAAGCCGCATGTAAATGGAAGACAAGCCGGGCTCGCACCCACATCTCCCTAAACCCGATCTCGAACCCTCCGAGTCGCCCTTGTAAAAGTCCAACCTTCCGAGTCGTCCAACGGCCTTACGCCGTAAGACTATGATAATGTAGCCAACCATGTATTTCCGTTCTCGTTTAATGAAAAAGTCCGACCTTTCGAGTATCCTCTCATTGCCACTTTAACAACCGATAAGTTAACAAACAACTTAAAAGACGTTAATAACTCAATTGATAAAGAAGTGCATACATTAAATGAACAATACATTAAAGAAGTTCTCAAGCGTGTAGTAGACCGAGAGGACAACCGAGCCCAAGCCGCCGAAGAGGTTATGACCAAAGTGAACCCGGGGGCCGCCGCAAGAGCCTAAAGAGACACAAGCGGGCGCTTTTCGCCGATGCGTAAAAGAAGCCCCGATAAGCCTCCTCCGGGAGTATGTTGACGTGTTCGCCCGGTCATACCAGACATGCCAGACTCGATCCTCGATCGTGGAGCACAATTCCCCCTGATCCCGAATCCAAGCCTCACAAATGTAAGCCGCGCAAGATCAAGCCAGAGTGGTCCTTGCAAGTGAAAGAAGAGATTGAGAAAATGCTCCGAGTTGGTTTCATCGTAGTGATTGAGTACCCGACTTGGCTCTCCAACATCGTGACGGTCACCAAGGCCAATGGAAAGGTCGATGCCAGGTGGATTTCGGGATCTCAACAAGGCCACCCTAAAGATGATTTCCCATCGCCTAACATCGACATGCTAGTCGACACCACGGCAAATTTCGAAGTAAAGTCCTTCGTGGACGGGTTCGCCGGATACAACCAGATCAAAATGTCCGAGGAGGATCAAGCCAAGATCGCTTTCACACTCCGTGGGGGACATATCGCTACACTGGCCATGCCGTTCGGCCCGAAGAACGCTGGGCTACTTACTACCGGGCCGCAATGTACTCTCTTCCATGACATGATTCACAAAGAAATCAAAGTATATGTCGACGACATGATCATCCACTCCAGAGGATCGACATGCAAGACATGACGTATCCGAGAAAGTTCTTCAATGTACTCGTAAAGCACTCCATGAGATTGAACCCCGCGAAGTGCACCTTCTAAGGCCAAGCGAGGCAAAGTACTTCGGGGTACATGGTTACGTAAAAGAGGTATCGGCCGATCCCAAGAAAATCAAGGCCATCATCGACATGAAGCCGCCTGCACTCGACGTAAGTGAAAAGCTTCATGGGAAGACTTCAAGACATCGGGCCGCTTCATCAACCAGCTTGACATCTTCTCGCGAGCCAATGTTCAAACCGATGAAGAAGAATGCCGACATCAAATGGGACTCCGAGTGCCAAACAGCCTTTCGAGAAAATCAAGACATACTTGGTGAATCCCCACCCCGTGCTCCGCCACATTGAAGACAAGCCACTACTCCCGTACCCGACAAGCAATGTACACGTCAATCTGAGCAATGCCGGCACAAGAATAGAAAGATTCCAAAGTTGAGCATGCAATCTACTTCGTAGTTCCTAAGCTTCAAGGAAGTGAACTCAGCTACTCAAGATTAGAGAAAACTTGTACCGCCTGTACGGGTAGTCGGGAAACCGAAACACTACATGCAAATACATTCATTGCTCCCGGTCTCCAAAATGGACCCCGTCCGATATCTCTTTGACAAGCCATCCCCGTCAATGCGACTAGCCAAGTGGTCATTCTTCCCGCCGAAGTTCGACATCAAGTACATGGTCGAAAATCAACAAAGGGCAGCAGTAATGGCGCATCACCGGCGACTTCCCAAGCAAAGGAACCTAAGGGTCCCGATCCGCAATTTCCTGACGACGAAATCTTTTCACTCGACAACAAGAAACCGCCGGCAACTCTTCTTCGATGGGGCAGCCAACAAGAAGGGGAATGGTATTGGAATGCTCCTTGTCGATCCCAAGGACGAGCACACTCCCATAGCCATCAAGTCGAATTTTGAAACAACCAACAATGCCGCAGAATACGAAGCTCGCAGCCGGCCTGAAGCCGCCTCGAGCGCAACATCTCGTAACCGGAAGTATACGGAGACTCAGCATTGATCATCAATCAAGTGTCCAACAAATGGAAGACGGTAGATTCTCGCCTTCGAAGTACCACTGCATACGGAGGAGCTCATTGCTCGCCCAAGGACATCTCTTTCCATTATTTGCCAAGAGACAGAACCGCTTCGCGTATGCCCCGGCTACCCTAGCATCTCTTGTCGAAATTCCCGATGGGAAATCAAGAAACCCCTCGTAATAGGCAGACGGAAACACCCGCCTATTGCCGTGAGATCGAAATAAAAAATGAAACGATCGACGAACCCCGGTACAATCAAATCTACCAAGACTTCCAAAAAGGAGAAGCTTCCTTCACAAATGAAGATGGAAAATACAAAGAAGGGATCAAAGCCAAAACATGATGGCATTAAAATGCCCGGCATCCCATTTCGTCATTCGGGGTATGTTGTACAAGAAGCGCCACTAAGGGCCACTCCTTCCTGTGTAAACAAAGAGAAAGCCAGCGAGCTAATGAACGAAGTTCACAACGGAACCCGCGGTCCGCACATGAACGCCCGAGCATTGACACGTATCATTCTCCGTATGGGATACTATTGGATATCGATGGAAACAGACCGCATCCAGCTTCGTCCGAAGCCGCGACAAATGTCAACGGTTCTCCAACCTCAATCACATCCCTCCTCACGAACTCTATTGCATGACTACACCACGGCCTTTCGCCACATGGGGAATCGACGTCATCGGCAAGATCACTCCACCAGTGGAGCAATGGTCACGAGTTCATTCTAGTCGCAAGCCGACTACTTCACCAAATGGGTAGAAGCCGCATCGTACAAGGTACCGAATTCTAAGAAGGTGGCCGAGTTCATCAAAGAGAACATCATGTGCCGATACGGAGTGCCCAACGAGATCATATCCGATAATGGGACCCACTTCGAAGGAGATTGTGACCAACCGCCGACCGACCCGTGAGTCACACGTCACAAGTCTCTCCCTACTGCATCACCACAAACCAATGGTGCAAGAGAGGCAAGCAAACAAGACTCTCGCCATGATAATCGAAAGATGACCACTGCAGGTCGGGATCGGCCCGAAAAGCTACATCTAGCCCTCTCGGGGATACGTAACATCGCCGAACCGCCACAGGAGAGACTCCGTTTGCACTTACCTACAGAATGGAAGCAATGTTACCCGTGGAATTGGAAATTCCATCCCTCCGAGTCCTCTTGTAAAACGAGATCAATAAAGTCGAATGGATACAGAGCCGTCACGACGAACTTGCTCTACTCGACGAGCGCAGATTGAAAGCCATGGAACACACTCGAGCCTACCAGAGCAGAATGGCCCGAGCATTCGATAAGAAAGTCAAGATCCGAGACATCGTAGAAGGCGACTTGGTGCTAAAGGAAAAGCCTCCTACGCAGCACCAATCCCCTCGGAAAGTGGGAGCCTACCCGGATAGGACCGCTCGTGGTACAAAGAATCTTCTCCTGAGGAGCCATGAAGTTAGCAGATTTGGACGGGAACCCTTTCGTTAACTCCCGTGAACGGAAGCAAGCTCCGCAGATACTTCGTTTGAGGAAGAGCACGAGTCAACTCTCCTTCCCCATACACCACCCTCGCAAAATTAAAGTGCTAAAAGAGTAATACCCAACCGGATACATTCCTAACAATGATCCAGGTAAAAACAGTGGTCGCACTTCTTTTGTCTTTGTTTTTCTCAAATTCACCTAAAGTGTCGAACTACGGTGACCCGAGCCCCTTAGTCCAATTGTAAAAGGGGAACGTAGGCGCTCATCATTGGTTCGGTCTCAAAAACAAAAAAAATAATAAGCATCAATTGCTTCGTGTTTCGAAAAACTCTTTTCAATTAACCTACAAATTCATTACTTAAAACAATCTTTGATGAGTTCAAGCACGGTCAACTCTTGACTCGCTACACGCTAGCAAAACTACAATAAAACATTAATCGCTTAATGTGTCTCGCAATGACAATGGTGGATACTCTGGACAAAGAAGGTCAACCTAGTTTCCCGTACTTGGTCCTTCATCCTTCTTCCCCTTCCCTTTCCCACGGCGAGTGTTCTTCACCTTCACAGGGAATATTCCGGTAGTCCTTCTACCTCGGCTCGTGGACCCTTCCCGATGCCTCCGTCAAGCCCGTAGCCGTCAACGCAGCCCTTTCCCTAGCTCGTCTCGAGCCGCCTCTTCGAGCCATCATAACCGTGCTTTGATTGGCCTCCCGATCGCATTGGCCTCATAGTCGCCCATGTCGTCCATAGCACGATTCCGAGGGTTAGCCCCGCTTCGGTCCTCCTCAAGGTCGAGCCGTCAAGGTGATCGCACCCAACAGCTCTCATTCCGTCTCCACAAGATAGCCATCTCGTGTCTCCCCATACACTCTTCATACTGGCCGTATATCACAGATGTAGACAAAGGCTGCCCCTCTCCTGAAAGAGAACCCCGGCATGAAAGGACGTGTATTGCCACAACCGCGTGAGCAAAGAATAGCGTCGAAGGATCTTCCATCGCCAGAGATCCCACCTCGAAGGTAGCAAAGCATGACTCAAGCCCGTCAATGGCACCCCGCTCCAAACTGCATCGTCGCGTAACCAAGGATGGAATGTAGAAAGTCATCTCGGGACAGCCCCGACACTCTAACAACCAAGAGACCCCCGAGCGGTCCGACAAGTCTCAGAATTTCCAGCTGGGAACCCACCATCGCAAGTGATGCGTGCGAGTCTCGGCCATCCGTAGCTCCAGCTGCCACTCGATCGCCCTATCACCGCAGGACGTCGAGAAAAGGACCAAGCGTCACAAGACATTGGCACCTCGTGCATCATCTCGCAATCTCTCCTCAACCACATGGTGAGCATAGCGGACTCCTCCCCACATGTATTGGCCGCCGCCGCCATCCGACCTATGCCCAGAACGTCTCGCCGTAACCAAAGGCACGATGTCTCCCCATTCCGCATCGCTCACCAGTCCAAGACACCGTGATGGCACACACCTGTGGACGTGAATGTGAACAAAGTAGCAATCGCGCACGTAGCAAACGCATCCCACGCGAAAACGCTCCTCACTACCAAAGAAATCTATCTGGCACCCCTAAATGTCGACATAATCGCTGTTCAATATCGCATCCCGTATGCTTCTCCAAATGAGATACCAAGCAGAGACACTAAACTTCTCAACAGCTGCCATGCCACCCGTATAAGGAAGAACTAGCTATTCCATCTCGTGTCCTCCTGCATGGCCCGTAAATCTTCGAACGTAGGAGTGATTTCGTTGTACGAAAAGTTGTACACATTCCTCCGTACGTCCTGTAAACGAGCCGCCGCTCTCAAAAGATCCCAATCCGGCATGAGCTCCTTCAAAGCCCAAACAGATTTCATCCCGTAATGCCTTCAAAACCCCTTGCTTTGCCTCGTGTGGTTCCGTACTCCACGATCGGAAATTTTCCAAGTATCGCTCTTGCATCCGAGACGATAGCTTAGAAAGGGAGCCATGAAAGAAAGTGAAGGAAACCTTAGGAATTTGAAAGGAATTCACTAATGGACTAAGGCAAACGCGCAGCTTACGATTGCAAAGCCGAAACCGCAATTTAAAAGAATCGAATTTCATCCTCGCCCGGCCGGACTCTCTCTCGCAGCTGACTTGTCAACTCGCAGCCAAATGCTTCTTAAATTGGAAACAATTCCAAACCAAGCCCTGTTCATGCTTTTGTGAATCTGTGTGCTCCCATGGTTTCAATTAACCAAATCCAACATCTCTTCCACCCCGGGCTCGTGCAACAGTGCAATTAATTAAAAATCAGTGCATATAGCCATAAATTTTGACCCGTTCAATTTTTCATGCGTGTTTAATTTTATTTATTTTTGATCAACCTACTTGCTTATTTGCCAAAATAAAAAGAAGGTAATCCCTAAATAGATGTGCAAAGTACAGGTTTCGCCTCAAGGGCGCCTTTTCAAATACAAATCAAATCGTCTGGACAATACACGCATTTTGTCTAAAAAAGCAATAAAGGAGGACTACTCAGTGTCCTGCTCGTCATCCGAGCACTCGATGCACTGCTTCGCAGCAGCCGAATCCATCGAGAACAAGAAATCTCCGAATTCCTCCAGGCGGGAATACGTGAAAGGCCTCCTCTGCGCCTGCGAACTCGAGGACACTCCCTACTCGTGCCCCGAGTGCGAAGGAGGACGAGCTCCAAACCCTACCGTTTCGCCCGAGAACTGGCCAAATCCCTGCGCAAAGTCCGCTCCACCAGTCGTGGAGGCAGACGAATCTTCTCGCCTAGACCCGGCCTCTCGCTCACGAATGTGCCCACGCTCCTCCGGGAACTGCACCTCAGGAACTCCACGAGCCTCCTAGCATAGTTGGCCCACCCGTCCAACAGTCTCATGGCCTGATTGTACGTACGGCCAGACACCTGCAAACCAGGAAAGTCGTCAGAAGACAAACAGAAAGTACATATGCAACATTTGCAGAATACTACTATCAAAAGCAGAAAATCAAAAGCGCTCAACGAAGCGTTGGGGTCCACCCTTTACTGAGGTCTCGGCTCCTCCGGAATAGGGATCACCAACCGCCTGCGCAAACCGTCCAGCCCCTCGTACGCCAGCCTAGCGCGTGGGAGCGGGAGATCTCGGGGATATCCAGGGCCCTCGCCCTCCCAGGCCGCACCTCGCGGCTCTCGCCTCATCCTCAAGAAAGTGTCATAGTCGGCGCTCTATGACATACTCTGATAGAACACGCCCGTCTATACCGCTCCAACTCCTCCATCTGGCATCGACAGAGGATGCTGCATGTGCAGAGGGGGATCCACCGGCACCATCGAAAGAGACCTCGGACCATGCTGACGAGTCACCCTCTCCCTGCATACATCGCATCGCAAATAAGTCCCACCAGCCTTCCGCCGACGCGTGACCTCACTAGCAACTCCGGATCGTACGCCAACGTGAATCCGGCCCACCAGTCACTGATCCGCCGAGAACTCTAGGCTCGTGGCCTGAGACACCTCCGCATACGTCAATCGAGTGCCCTCTCTCGATGACACCGCCTTCTTCGCTCTCTTCTGCCAAGACAGCATGGCAGGGAACAAGGACTGGTACGCCTCCTTAATCTCCCACCGCTGCGGGCTGAACACCTCAAAGCACCAGACCTGCCAAGCAAATGGAAAGTTATGTCAGCTACAAAGCAGATACATACGAGTACAAAAAATGAGACAAGGAAGAGAAAAAGACGTGAACTCACATCCAAAGCGAACGAGAAACAACACAAGGTGTTCTCCTCTCCCCGCGAGAACCTATCCAAGGCATGGTAGAGCTCGGCCAGTCCAGCCTCCCCCCACGCGAAGCCCCTCACGGCATCCAGATCTGTCAGCGACCCGAGCAGAGGGAAGTGACAGGACGTGTCAGAAGTAGGGAACAGAGTCGCCGACAACGCGAACCATAGGAACCTCGAGCGTACGCTCGCCGGTCATCCTCGGGGACCCTCCCCATAATCATCAATGCCCCTCCTCGTATGCATCTCCATCGGCTCGTACCGAATACCTAAGCCCCGGCATCGGTGATATCAAAACCCAAACAGCCTCCGACAACCGCCCGGGGTATAGCCATCCACCCACACCAGCCGCGTTGCCCCGTGTAGGCAACCCAAAGGATAGCAAGCAAAGCCGTGGGAGTCACCGTCGCTCCCCCACCTCGAAATGAAAAGTGTGGGTCGTGGTCCCACCGCACTCGCCGTAGCTACGCATACGGACTCGCCTTCGCTATTGCCACATAACACCTACTGCGGCTATGCCGCGCTTTCGATGGAGCAACTGGGGCCTAAGCGGAGTCAACCACCAAGCCGCCGTGACTCCTCTCTCCATCCCGAGCCTCGTCCGGAATATCTCCCACGCGCCGCACCGCTCGAAGGCTCCCGACTCTTCAAAGTGTGAACATCAACTGTCCCTCGCCCCTGCAGGTGAACACGGCAAGAATACGTTAATACAGAAGCGACATCAACAGAGTGCACGAACGCATGTCAAAATGATGCAATGCAGATACAGTTCTCGTTTTTCCTAAAATATTTCCATCCCGGTTGGAGTATTAACGGTCCAAGATTTCAAAGCCCTTCGAAAACTCCGTCGAATCCGGAACTTTATAAGCATTTCGAAAACTCCGTCGAATCCGGAACTTTCAAAGCCCTTCGAAAACTCCGTCGAATCCGGAACATTCAAAGCCTTTCGAAAACTCCGTCGAATCCGAAACTTTCAAAGCATTTCGAAAACTCCGTCAAATCTGGAACTTTCAAAACATTTCGAAAACTCCGTCGAATCCGGAACTTTCAAAGCATTTCGAAAACTCCGTCGAATCCGGAACTTTCAAAACATTTCGAAAACTCCGTCGAATCCGGAACTTTCAAAGCCCTTCGAAAAATCCGTCGAATTCGGAACTTTCAAATCCTTTCGAACATTTTCGAAAATTTACCCCGTCCTGATTTAAACATACTTTAAATTCGGAAAACACATCTAGACATGGAATTTTGCAACCAAAATTTTTATGTCATCTACCCATGGTATCAATTGAACTACACTCTAGTCAATTTCGACAAAGGCGCATAGCAAAGTCAAAAGCCCCAATCCGGGCACCAAAATCCCTAACTCATTCCTAGTCAAATTTCTAACATTTAAAAGAATGCACATTCTTAAAATTAGTGGAATTTGAAGGAAGAGTACCTGTCTCTCGATCCCTCCTTTGGATTTGTGGTTCTCCCTAGCCGTGTTGAACTCCGCAGGATTCAATGGAAGAGTAATGGTTCTAATGGTCTGAACCAATCGCGTTCTTTCTTATCTAAGCCCTTCCATGACGAGCCATTGGTTCCAAATCACACTCCATGTTGATTTTCCCTCACAAATTCGCTGAGCAAACCTCACAATTTGGGATGAATTTCCTCCCTCCTTTCTCTCTCTTTTTCGCCCGGAAAATGAAGAAAATGGCCAATTTCACTGGCCGCTCGCCGAATGAACCTCGGTCAACTTCAGCCTCCAATCCGACCGAACTCTTCGCAGCCAGAAAGATTCCTTGCCAATTTAGCCCCTCAACTTTCGCAGCTTTCAATTTTACCCCTTTCGGCCCCCAAAAGTGTAAAATTTCCCAATGTTAGACATTTCTAACACCCTCCCCGAGGTCAAGCCTGGCTAGTTTTCACTAACGCTCGTCTCCGACACGTTAAATTCCCGCTAGTTTTCACTAACGCCTCGTCTCCGCACGTTAAATTCCTAGTTAGCCACTAACGCCCGTCTCCGCACGTTAAATTCCCGCTAGTTTTCACTAACGCCCGTCTCCAGACGTTAAATTCCTGGGCTAGTTTTCACTAACGCCCGTCTCCGTACGTTAAATTCCCAAGCTAGTTTTCACTAACGCTCGTCTCCCGACGTTAAATTCTCGCTAGTTTTCACTAACGCCCGTCTCCGCATTTCAAATTCTTAGTTTTCACTAACGCCGTCTCCGCACGCAAATTCTCAACTCCAATGATGTTTACATTCAAACGCTCACTTCCATTCAAGTCGACGTTGACATTCACTAACGCCATTTACATCCCCGCCTGACGTTTGACATTCAAACGCCGCCCCGTCTCTTCGGACATCAAGTCACACCTCCGCTCCCGACGTCAAAATTTCCATTGGTTTTCACCAACGTTTACTTCCCGCCGCCGCCGTAAGCCCGATCGTCTCCCACCTCGTGCCATCAAGGTAAGCCCGCACACAACCCCTCTTCGCCATCTCGTAAGCCCGAATACCTTTCACTCCAGCTAGAAGTGAACGCCGATTCCCCGCCGCCCGCCATAAGCCCGATCGTTCTACCTCGCCGCCATCAAGGTAAGACCGCATAATAATCCCTCTTCGGCCATCCTCGTAAGTCCGGTCACCTCTTTTTCACTCAGCTAGTGAACGTTCATTTCCCGGCCGCTGCCGTAAGCCCGATCGTGCCCCACCTCGGCCGCCAACAAGGTAAGCTCCGCACAACAACCCTTCTGGCCATCCTCGTAGTTTCTCCGAATACCTCTTCACTCCATCAAGTGAACGTTCATTTCCCGCCGCCAAACGTAAGCCCGATCGCTCCACCTGCCATCAAGGTAAGCTCCGAAGTACAACAATCCATATTCTGACATCTCGTAAGTCCGAATACCTCTTCACCCAAGAAGTGAACGTTCATTTCCCTACGCGCCGTAAAGCCCGATCGGCTCCCACCTCGCCGCCATCAAGGTAAGCCCGCACAACAACTCTCTTCGGCCATCCTCGAGTCCCTCCGTATACCTCTTCTCACCAAGCAAAGCCAACGTTCATTTCCCGGCCGCTGTAAGCCCGATCACTACCTCGCCGGCCATCAAGGTAAGCCCGCACAATAATCCCTCTTCGGCCATCGCCGTAAGCCCAAACACTCCTCCTCAAAGCCAGGATCCTAACCGGCTATCCGTCTAAGGAAGAAATGACAATCAACCCCTCGCCTCCTAATCCACTCCCGTCGAACCGCCGAACGCGCCCCTGCAATGTGTCGTCTCTCCCGAGACCACATCCCGTTCCTAACCCCATCGTTAAAACGTCAATCATCCCGCTGCACAACGCCGCTTAAACATAAACCATTCCCATCATCGCTACCCTATTCCGGCCAGATAAACCCGGCAAGTCATCATAAGCTCAAAGACCCAAGGCACGAACGCCTTCACCTTAGGATAAACGTATCTCGGCACCCCGGCCTCGAGGCGCCACACGCCTCGTATGATTCAAAGAATCCCGCCCGAGGCGCCAGTGCGCCCGTATGTTCAAGAACCTCCGCCCGAGGCGCCACACGCCTCGTATAGCCTCAGCCTACTCCGGTCCGAGGCGCCACACGCTCGTATGTTCAACAACTCCGCTCCGAGGCGCCACATGCCTCGTATGTGAGCCCCAGCCCATCGAGGCCCGAGGCGCCATGACGCCCGTATGTCTCAAATAACCTGCCCGAGGCGCCACACGCCCTCGTATGTTTAAGCACCCTCCGGGGTTCCGAGGCGCCACACGCCTCGAGCTCAGCAACCCGGTCCGAGGTGCCACACGCTCGTATGTTCCAGCCTCCACCCGCCCGAGGCACCACACGCCCGTATGTTCGCAACTCCGGCTCGAGCGCGCACTCCTCATATGTCAGAATCTCCGCTTCCGAGGCGCCACACGCCTCGTAATGTTCAAGAACCTGGCCCGAGGTGCCACACGCCGTATGACTGGAAGAACTCCGGCTCGAACCGCCACACGCCCTCGTATGTCTGGGGCACACCCGAGGCGACACGCCGCATGATCTGCAAGAACTCCGGCCCGAGGCGCCACACGCCTCGAAGGTTTCAGAAATCCTGTGTTCGTACGCCTCACAATAGTTTCCATTCGTGGCAGTGCCTCGCGATGGTCTCATTTCGGTTTAGACGCCTCCCGAATGGGTCAGCCTCGCTCAGTCAAGGGGTCCCCACGCGCGTGGCTCCTCGAACCTACGAACTACGATCGGCTTTGATTCCCCGCTCGGGATACGTAGAAATCCTTTCGCTAAGGGTCCAAATACCGACCGCCTGTGTCTTTCAAAGTAAGGCATCCTCCGATTTGGATCCTTATCTTTTTTCAACGACCCCACCTCCTTCTGCGGAAGTGACGTCGCCGAGGGGCTAATCGTAAGTACCCAAATCCGGATCAGCCAAAATCTGCTAGAAAGTTAACCTAATCCGTTAATCGCCCGCTCCTAGTTAATCTAACCCGTTAAGCTCCTCTGCCGCTTAAGCTAACGAGACGTCCTGGACTACGCCCAAGCATCCCAACGTCAAAGCGTACTCAACACACGTCGTCGCACGTAAAGTACGGCTTTCCCTGAAAACGCACTTTCGGCACTTTCCGGGGCATTTCGGTCATTTTCCTGACCGTTATTTTAAAAACGGACAAAACCGAAATAATGGCACAAATTCCCACGGCTCGCGAGTCACAGGGACACGTGGCTCACATGCCACAAACCTCCCATCACCTCTCAATCAAAATCGCAGTGAAAAGACAAAAATACCCCCGGTATACGCCTCGGCCCCGCCGACTCATTTGCGTACTTTCCGTAATTGCCGGAAGTCCCTCCAATTTCCAAAGTTTCACAAAACCCCCCTGATTTCACTCTAAGTCCGTCCGGACTCATTCTGAATTTTCACCTATAAATACAAGGGCTGTCAAAGCCATTTACAACAACAAAATTTACTCTCCATTTTCACCCAAAACCCACGGCCTAAACCGGTTTCACCTCCTCCCGAGCCCCGCTTTACCTCGTTCTGCGTGAAAACTCCATATTTCGATCAAATACGACCCCCGCCACCTCAAAACACCTTTCCAAACACACTTTCGTATCCCGTATACGCCCCCGAGCCAAAGGAGCTGACCCGAGCCATAGGTAGCTCCCTCTCTCTCTAAAACTCTCGTTCCTTCTCGGTTTACGCGCCAGTCACTACAACCGTTTCGGACACACCGTTGAAATGTAGATGCCTCCGTCTAACGGGGTTCGATACGTTTTAGCCCCTAGATCCTCTTCTCTTCCCGTAAGAGAAGTAATCTCGGGTTAAAACGACGTTCCGACCCCTACGTCATTTACAATTCCGGATCGTTTGATCCGTCGATCGTCATTTAAATTCCTGTCATTTACAAATTCCGGACCGTTTGATCCGTCGAACGTCATTTACTTTCACGCAAATTTACAACTCCGAGCTATTTGGCTCGTCGATCGTACTTTACAATTCCGGATCGTTTGATTCCGTTGATACCGCACTTTAAATACTGTCATTTACAAAGTCCGACCCATTTGGATTGTGATAGTATTTACTTTTCAAAGTCCGAGTCGCAACCTGATTCGTTGATCGCATATCATTTAATGCCTTTTTCCCGTAAAAATGCTAACAATGTAATGCCCGGTTCAAAACCGGAGTTCGACCTTCAAACTCTCTTTCAAAACGCGCAAAATGACGTTTGGCATCCAAATGTTCATCTTCAAACTTAAAAGCCGTCATTTGACATTCAAAAATCATTTAATACGTTTTTCCCGTAAAATCGTTAACAATGACACGCCCGGTTCAAAACCGGAGTTCGACCTTCGAACTCTCTTTCAAAACGCGCGAGATGACGTTTGGCATCCAAACGCTCATCTTCAAACTCAAAATCCGACGTTTGACATTCAAACGCTCTTTTCTTAAAAGTCAACATTTGACACTTAAGATAAACAGCTAAAATCAGCATTCGCGCCACTTTTTCTAAAACTTCAAAACCGACGTTTGTCATTCAAACGCTCGCCTTTTCAAATAGAACCATAATCAACGTTTGACATTCAAACCAAGATTAAGCTTGTCATTCAAGACCCCATTTCAAAATACAAACACACACACACGCACACGATTTCGAGAAAGGTAGAAAGACTCGTCATACGAGGCATTTCGGGTGATCTCGTAATACTCTTCCCGAAACGTAATGTGACCTCCGAACCTAACAATCTCTGGTACTAAAAAGCTTTTTACTCATTTTTGCTGCCAATAAAAATGACTCCCCGTTTTCAAAAAAGCCTTTTCCTAAGTTTTTGCTATCAATAAAAACGACACCCTTTTTCAATCAATAGCCGTTTCTCAACGTTTGGGCTCAAAATACAAAAACCGCGTGGTGACTCCTCTCCCTTCTCGAAAAGCGAGGTCTCAGACACCAACCCTCCGCGAAAGACAACCGCATTTCGTGTCCGCGCGAAATCCTGGGTAATTTCAGGTGGCTGAAAGGAAAAATAGGACCTTACTTGAAATGGCATGTGTGATGTTGTTTCAAAAAGATTTTGGGCTGAGGCCTTAAACACGGCTTGTCACACGGCCAATAGAGTTTTTCTAAGACCCGATACTAGAATGACACCTTATGAAATTTTGAATGGTAGGGTACCAAAAGTTCATTAGTTTCATACATTTAGGTGTGTGTGTTTTGTTCAAAATGATCGGGATTACTTAGCTAAATTTGACTCTAAAAGTGATAAGGCTATATATCTTGGGTATGTTCAGGACAGTCGAGCATATCGGGTTTATAACCTTAGGTTAAAAACCATTCATGAATCAGTTAACGTTGTTTTTGATGATTAGCAAGTGTTACAGGTGATGGAGTGCAGGAATCTCCATTGATATTGCTGGAAGAGCTGGAAGATCAAAATCAAGCAAGTGATACCCCAGGTGCTGACCAGAGTGTTGCCACCGAAGGGATAACATCTCCGGTATCACCTAAGACCAGTCCAGCAACTGAAAAGGATGAACAACCTGATGATGATGCTCATATGCATGAAGATTTGAGAAGGGATCCACCAGATAGGATCAGAAGAGATCATCCTTCATCTCAGATTATTGGAGAAGCAAGTGAAGGAGTACGAACAAGGAATAATGAGCCCTTTAGTAGTTGTGAAATGGTGAGGTATGTGTGCATGTCCACCACATACCACAAGGTAAAATATTCCTGTTTTGTTTCCTCCTTAGAACCCAAAAATATTTCTGACGCTTTAAAAGATAATTTTTGGATACATGCCATGCAAGAGGAACTTGAACAATTTGCTCGTAATGAAGTTTGGTGTTTAGTACCACGTCCCATTAACACTAATGTAATTGGTACAAAATGAAGTTTGGTGTTTAGTACCACGTCCCATTAACACTAATGTAATTCGTTCGTTAAGGACTTTTTAATGTAATTCACTAGAAAAGTCAATTAAGTGACATGTGTCGTGCACGTGCTTATCAAATTGATTCAAATTGAAGTTGATTTTCCATTTAAGGGGGCTAAATAAAAATTTCTGAATCAAAATGATTGAAATATAATTTATTTTAAAAATACTACATAATTAAACTTGAAAAATAAAGTATAAAATAAAAAAACAAAGCAAATTATAATTTTTTGTTTCAATTTATAAAAAATAAATTTTTTTAATTTAAAAGATTTGAAAATATAATTTATTTAAAACATAATCAATAAATAATTATTTTATTAAAAAACATAAGAAAGTTAATATTATTAAAATAATTTTTGGAAACAAAAAAGAAAAAAGAAAGGAAAATGGAAAGAGAAAGAAACAAAAAGAAAAATAAAGAAACAGAAAGAAAAAAAAAAGAAAAAAATGAAAAAAAAAACAAACCCACAATGAATCTCTCTTGCCGTCTCTTTCCCCTTCATTTTCATTTTGGTCGTCGTTGTCTTCCCTAAAAAAACACCTTCTTCGGCTAGCCTACCCTTTATCCCACTGCCTCCTTCTGTCTTCCCACACATTGGCGCCTCCATTGCCTTTCCCTTTTCCCCTAAGGCGACGACACCACCGACGATTTCAACTTTCGAAAATGTCCACCAGAAATTTATTCAAATGGGTTTTTGGGTTTTACTCCCACTTGCGATTTCAATTTTTTCACTCATTCAAGGAAAGAATCAAACAAAAACCAGCAATTTCAATAAGAACAATTTGAATAATTGGGAAAGATTTGATAAGGGTAAGGAACACACAAATGCGTAACGACCCCAGCATGAAAACCTTGTCAACTACATAAGCACCCCGTGTTAGCACACTGAGTACAAATATCTGGGTTAACTAGGCTTACCACAAGCCCACCCAAAAGTTTATGGATGTTATTGGTGTCCAGGTAGTAAAATGGATGCTTATATGTCACAATCAAAGTACACATCCTAACGATGTGAAATGGGGATATCACAAAATAATATTTACTTAATAATGAAAAAAATTTAATGGTCCAGAACACTTCGATATATAAGAGTGCATTCAAAGTCCATTATACGCATACGTAAGACCCGTCACCATCTTAAAAAAAAAGGCGACCATTAGTGGCGGGTGCCCCGACATTCTTAAGCTGACATGCCAACTATTTGAATTGTACGGCCTAAAACAGTCGCGTAGAATGGGGTACAACCGACCAAGTGAATTCCTCTTGAAAAAGGATTATTACCCACCACCACCACCCACCACCACTACCACCATCATCGCTCCCCACCATTATTACAAACATTACACAACTTCACCACCATCGCCACTACTTACCACCACCACCACATCACTATCATTCACCACAACTTTAACCACACATACCACCACTTCTCCACAAACACCAATTCAACACCATCACCGCCACCTCACCACTACTAACACCATCTTCACCTCCAATTCTATGTCATTACGATCCTCATCACCAATAATTGACTAAAACCATCACTGAACAATTACAACCATCTTCCACCACCGTTTTACCACCATTACTGCTACTTACACTTCACCAATATTAAAGCCACCACCACTGCCACTTACATCACCACCACTATCAATGTCCAACTAAAAATAGTAGTAGTGATGGTGTAGGTGAGTAATAATGGTGGTGATGTATTGTTAATGGTGATAGTGGTGTTGGTGGTGGTAGTGACGAGTGGCAATGGTAATAGTAATGAAGAATGTAGAGTTGAAGGTGGTATTGTTAATAGTATTGAGAAGTAGAGATGGTGGTAAAGTGGTAGTGATAATGGTGTTGGTGAAATGTGGTAAGTGGTAAAGAGAAAATATAGATTTATGTCTCTATACTTAGGTTTAAGATGCATATCTTCCCTCCTACTACGAATTTTATATAAATATGCCTTTACAATCCTCATTAGATGTTTCAAGTGTGCAATTTTTTCAACGTGTTACATCTAAAATTACTCTTAACCTGCTTAGTCAACAATTTCGTTAATTTTTAGACAAAAAGTTAATAGTGGTCAAATATACTCATATTTTTCTTGAGTATAAGGACAAATATTACAATTAACTTGTATAAAAATAGAATTTCTTTACCTAAATATAGGGGTATATATCTGCATTTTCTGCATGTCTAGCATTTCATGGTTCAAAGAATCCGTGGTTGTAATTGTTGACTTGTGAAGTTCTTATCTTCCCAACTTTGAATAACTTGTTTTACAAAAAATGTTTCTAGGAGGTCTAAGGGCAACTCCAATGGTAGTACTGGTCCTAAGGGTATCAAAATCAATTTTTGATACCCATAAACACTATTTACATAGGTACCAAAATAACATCTCCAACAATGGGTATCAAAAATTAGGTACCAAATTAGTTTTTTTTTTTAAGTTAAAAACTTTATTAAAATTTTTAATATGATAAGTAATTTTAAAATATAATAATTATTTTAATTAGTTATATTTTATCAAAAAATATAATTTATAAATAATTTCGAAATATAATAATTATTTTTTAATAAAAAATTATGGTACCCATAAACACTATTTGAAAAGCTTTTTTTAAGTTAACTTTATTAATATTAAATCACTATCTCCAGCAAAAAATTTAATATATCACCAAAGTCCTAAGCAAAGTCCTAAATATGGTACTTTGGTAAGGACTTAATTAAATTTTGGTACTCAACATTTTACCTATTGGAGATGCAAGGACATCAAATGTTGAGTACCAAAATTTGATTTAGTGCTTACCAAAAGGATGGTCATTGAGAAGAATTCAAACCACAAAGGGAAGAGTGAGACTTACCCAAATCCCAGGGGTGAGCAGTGAAATTAACCCTTTCATTTATTGGCTACAATGAATTGAGTATTGTCTTGATACATATATATACTAGTTTTCAATCGATATATAAGGCAAGAACATGTACCCAATAGAAAATCCTAAATAAATTGATGGAACATCATATTAATTTCAAGTCGTAAAACAACATGCATTACATTAATTACCTTCAAATTCTTCTCTCTCTCAATATAGTGGTGTGCATGGTTCAACAAACTACTGGGTGGTGTTTATTTGCAAGGCAACGCATTTAAATTAAAAACCTTATTAATAGTAAAACTACCCTTCGTGTTCGTTGTCAGTCAGGAATTCAGATCATGGAATGGTAAAAAATTAGGCAAATAAGTCGTTGCAATGGAGTTTTTGCTTTGCTCCAAATTCTCTTTATTTTTGTCATTTTTATAGTGGTTCAATGGACAACATTTTTGATGTTTTTAATCACGAGATTTGGAATAGACTTGCTGAGACTAAATGTAAAGACCCAAAAATTTTTGAAATTTTTTAGTATTATTTTAATTAGAAGACAAAATAATACTTATTTATTTGTTTTGGACTTGGACTTAATTAGGTGGGCCAAGTTAAGGAATGGTTAAGTGGACTTTGTAGGGAATCCAAAACCCAATAGGTTTAAGAAAGCCTTTTTCCTAAATGGATTAGTAATATTAAACCTACCATATTTAAACACCAAAACCCTTCCTATTTTCCCATAATCCCCATAATTCACAAAGGGAAAAAAATAATAATTTAAAACCCTAAGCTAGGGGGCGGCGGCCGATCAAGGAGGGGGGAGGAAATCTTGAGTTTTCCAATTTCTTGGGTGAAGATCATCTTGGAACAAGGTATTAGTCCAATTCCCTAGCATTTAAAATTATTTAATCTTAGTTTTAATGTTAGATTGTTAACCTATGATCAAACTAGGGTTTAAAGGTTTATTAAGAGTATGAATATATTATGTGATGAAAAATATAAATCCACAAATGATTATTGAAATAGGATTTGTGTATGAATTAATAGATGTTAATCTAGGGTTGTTCATGCCAAGAAAGATTAAAACAAAATAAATATTTGTGTATTTTGTATGTGTGTGCCGTGTGTGTGTTGTATAAATAATTTTGGTGTAAAACTTGTTTTACAAATTGTTTGGGTAAAATATTTGGTATCAAAAAAGGTTTTGATTTTGAATAAAAGTGTTTTTGGTTAGAAATCTAACCAAGATTAAAAGCTAAAAATCAGTTTTCCAAAACCCTAGTGACCAAACTGTAAATTTAGAAATTAGGGGCTGTTCTGCAATTTCTGAAAGTCAAGGGACTATTCTGTAATTTTTGAAAGTCAAGGGACTATTCTATAATTTTTGAAAGTCAAGGGACTGTTATGTAATTTTTGAAAGTTTAGGGACTGATTTGTAAAATCTGAAATTTGAGGGACTGTTTTGCAAAATTCTGAAAATCAAAGAACTTCTTTGTAAATTCTGGAAGTTAAAATACCTTTTTGTAAATACTCAAAGTAGAGGCTTTTAAAAGTAACTTCTAAGGAAAGAAAGACTTTCAAAAGGTAAAGAAGAAGAACCAAAATACAATAAATGCAACTTCTAAGAATAGGAAGTGTAAGCCCAAGAATAATGAAAAAGTTTCCAAATATAGAAAGTTACTATTTTAGGAAGGTTACCTAAAATAAGATATATACTATTTAAGAAAGATACTTAAATAGAAGGTAAACATTTTAGGAAGGTTACCTAAAATAGAAAAGATATTATTTAAGAAAGAATCTTAAATAGAAGGTAAATATTTTAGGAAGATTACCTAAAATAGAAAGGATACTATTTAAGGAAGGATCTTAAATAGAAGGTAAATATTTTAAGAAGGTTACCTAAAATAGAAAGATACTATTTAAGAAAGATACCTTAAATAGAAGGTTACTATTTTAGGAAGGTTAGCTAAAATAGAAGGATAATATTTTAGGAAGTTACCTAAAATAGAAAGTTTCCATTTTAGGAAAGTTACCTAAAATAGAAAGATAGTTAACTAGTAAGATGAGTCCAAAAGTAACTCATAAGTTAACTAAAGATAAATCAACTAGGGTACATAAGAGGTAATAAACAATTACTTGTACCTAAAATGATATTTTTGCATGACTGTAGGTTATACCAGAAGTGCAAAGGAAGCAAGCTAAGGTAAGGAATTACATTCCTAAATACTTTTGTGTATCGATTCTTTGGAAACTCTATCGAGTCTTTTCAAAATTATACTATCATGAGGCGATAGTGTTTTATAAAATATTCCCTGGACATGAAATGTCTTTTAGAAATCTTATCTATGATATGTATTGTTCATGGATATCTAAAGTATTGACTTTGCTTATGTGTATTCTTGTTTTAATATGAATGCACTATATGTTAGACTTGTATGAAGGTACATGCATGTCAAGATTATATGGAATGATATGGGACTTGTATGATATTGTTACTTACTTGTCTTAATATACTTCTTTTATGCGCACTCGACATCTAAAGTAGATGATCGGATGGGAATTACTCAAGGTAGGATATATCTTGAATAAAAACTATAATATGGAATTGTAATGCCACACTTCCTTGATTGAACTTTATTGTGATAACCTTTCGTTGAAATGCTTCGATTGAACCGTCATTCAGGTCATCTCCTCTTAAATTCAAGGAGATCACGTAATGACTTACTGGGCATCTTTCGCTCATTCCTTCTTTCTTATTTTTCCTTCAGGTATGGGAATAAGAAGGGAAGATCGTTGTAGGAAGGACATCGATAACTGAGGAGTCATAGGAAAATTTATCGACGCATCATGAATGTTAGTAATTTTAAATAAAGCTAGTAGGTTTTACTAGTCGTTACATTTGATACTTCCGCACTTATGTAACGTTAATTACTTTAGTTACCGTTGGGTTTGAATAAGTTTGAATATTAAGTTACCGTTGAATTTGAATATTTAATTGCTTAGTATCCGTTGGGACCCTATTTTGGGTATTTATTCAGGTTTATGAATATTATTTATTTAATGGAAATTCAGGGTCGTTACAGTTGGTTTCAGAGCCATGGTTTTAGGTCTTATGGGAAGAATACCTTTAGCATTAGGAATCCTTAGTTCTAAGAATGTACTTGAATGAAGGCAACCTTGAAATCAGATTTAAGTCATGCCCTGCTCTAAGATTATTATGTGAGTGAGGTAGACTAAGTGGAAAAGTTAAATGTATAACTTACTTGCATGCTTGAATGAATGAGAGTATAATTCTTTAAGTATGATCTATATATTCAGAAATGTATACTAATGAACAACTATATTGTGCATAGGAAATGACAAGAAGACCAAGGAAATTCGTAAGAAGTAGGGCTTTGAAGATGGAGACACTCTTAGCCCAAGAGCAAGAAAAGACTAGGAAGCTCATGCTGGAAGTAGAACAAGAAAGACAAAGGGCCACCAAAGCTGAAGAAGGATGGTTCAAAATGTTTAATGAACTGGCCGATCAAATTCAAAGAACAAAAAGACTGAAAAAGAATTAGCCAGGGCTGTTGAAAAGGTAGCCATGTGGAGACAAGATTCTAGAGAACAAGAAGATGGATGGCTTAGAGCTTCTAACGAACTGCTAAAAGAAAGAGCAAAGGTAGTTAAGACTCGAAGAAACCTTCGTAGCCTTGAAGAAATTTATGACGGACTCTCTAGTGATTATGAGAGAAGATATACTGAAGTACAGGTAATGAGCGAACAGCTTAAAAGTGCTGATGATCAAATAGATCAACAAAAACAGCAACTTGAGGAAGCTAGAGCTGCTATACCTCAAGAATAAGTGAACGAAAATTTCGTGGACCCTAGAGATGAGGATGAAGATCCAAGTGAGGATAGTGTAAATGGAGAGCAAGTAGGGCTAGACCCCAATTCAGAAGAGGGCGAAATGAATCAAGTGATTCCTGCCAATGGGACAGCACCAGCGGCTTAGATTAAGCTAGTTACCCAGTTTTTATTTACGTTTGCTAGACTAGAATTTCAGATATGCTTATTTTATTAGTTGTTTTTGGTGAAGAACCAAGGATTGAAGTTTAGTTCTAGTTATGAAAGTTTATTGATTATATGCTACGTGAATTAATTTTGTGGCATAAACTAGGTCAAGTAGAATGACCAAAAGAACTTTATACTAGTCAATGATAGGCTAGTACAACAAGTAAGTTAAAATCTTTTGAGACGGATTCAATGAGATAATCATCTATGTAATAAACTTATAAGAAATTATACTTTCCCTAACTATAATGTCCCAAAGGGGAAAGGTTACTAAATCTAGGAAGTTACTAAATTTAGAAAATTACTATTTTAGGAAAGTACCTAAAATAGAAAGTATAAAAAGTTACTATTTTAGGAAAGTGCCTAAAATAGAAAGCATAGAAATTACTATTTTAGGAGAGTGCCTAAAATAGAAAGTATAAAATAGAAAGTATAAAAATGACTATTTTAGGAAAGTGCCTAAAATAGAAAGCGTAGAAATTACTATTTTAGGAGAGTGCCTAAAATAGAAAGCATAGAAAATACTATTTTAGGAAAATGCCTAAAATAGAAAGTATAGAGGTTACTATTTTAGAAGAATGCCTAAAATAGAAAATATAGAAGTTACTATTTTAGGAAAGTTGCCTAAAATAGAAAGCTTAGTTAATCAAAACAAGGAGTCAAAAACAACTCGTAGGTTAACAAAGCAAAAATATCCAAGCATCCTTAGAGACGAAAAATGCCTAAGGACTGTTTAGCTGTTTTATTAAACTTTCGTAATAATGCGTTAGTAGTAGCGTGTAGTACGCAAGACACTGATATGTTCTTTTCCACTTAATTCTTTTCAAGATGTCAAGAAATGCCGGACGTGGTGGGAACAGGAACAATGATGAGGGCGATAGGCAAGGACAAGATCCTGCCATGGCAACACTGCTGCAAACGCTTAATCAGACCATTGCTGGTATTGGTCAGGTAGTGAACGAGCTAGCACAGGGAAGGCCTGCGGCTCAGATACAGTTAAGGGACCCTCTAGAGTTGTTTCAGAGGAGAAACCCGGATTCATTCTCTGGTACTGCTAAAGAGAAACCAGAAGATTGGCTTAAAGGGCTCGAAGTGATATTTGAGACTTTGAATTGCACCACGGAACAGAAAGTGACTTTCGCCACTTTCATGCTGAAAGGGAAGGCGAGATCATGGTGGGAAAGTGAGAAAAAGGCTGCTACTGCTAGAGGAGTGGTAGACCACACTTGGGAGACGTTCAAAACGGTCTTCAATGAAAAATGTTTTCCTGAGAGTGTCAAGAACGCCAAGGTGGCGGAGTTTATGATGTTGACTCAAGGGAGCTTGTCAGTGGATGAGTACTGCGAGAAATTCACGAACTTAATGGTATTCGCCCCAACGTTCTTCGACAATGAAGAACAGAAGGCGAGAAAGTTTGAAGCTGGTTTGAATGACCGAATCAGGTACAGGATTACACCGCTACTGCTGAAGACCTATTCAGACGTGCTTGATCGTGCCAAGGTAGTGGAAAGAGAAGCTAATAATTATCACAGCAAAAGAGGAGAAAAGGGCAAGCATGCCAGCAAAGATGGAAATGAATCCAAAGGTTCCACTGGGAGCGGGAACAAAGATGTTAACTACAAGAGAAAGGCTGTGGATGATGGCAAGGGCAATAACAAGTATCCTAACAAGAATGTGGAGAACAAGAAAGATGGTAACAAGGCAGAAAACCAAGGGCACGGAGCAGTTGAAAAGTGCACTATATGTGATAGGAACCATAAAGCTATGGATTGCTGGTACAAGGACAAGAAGTGCTACACATGTGATAAAGTGGGACACCCAAAGTGGAAATGCCTAGAAGCAAAGAAGGATGATACAACTCAAGGAGCAAAGACCAACAACAACAACGGTGGTCGTGGAGGAGTGTACACCATGACAGCCAAGCAAGCTAGTGCTACAAATGATTTGGTAGCTGGTACGCTCCAACTTTATGCTAAGAATGTATATGCTTTAGTGGATACTGGCGCTACGCATTTTGTGATTAGTAACTGCTTAGCAAGAAAACTTAAGTTGAAACCTGAGGCGCTAGGAATACCTCTAGTGATAGACCCTCCAACGAAGGAAGCAATACCTATCACATCAATTTATATAAATTGTCCTTTAGAGATAGGGGGCAAGGAACTATTAGTTGATTTCATCGGCCTAGAAATGGATGATTTTGACGTTATACTGGGAATGGATTGGTTGGCGGTGAATCATGCTAACGTAGACTGCTACAAGAAAGAGGTTACTTTCCAAGGAGAAGATGGGGAGGAATATCGTTTCTTAGGGACGAAGCCCAGGAATCGAACAAACCTAATTTCCGTAATGAAGGCTAGGAGACTACTGAGAAAGGATGCGAAGGGTTTCTAGCGCATATTGGGGAAACAAATGAAGGTGAATTAAGTATTGAATCCCTTGAAGTGATTCGGGATTTCAAAGATGTGTTCCCTGAGGAATTGCCGGGAGTACCACCAGCGAGAGAAGTAGAGTTTTCAATAGATTTGGTGCCAGAGATGACGCCAATATCTAAAGCTCCATATCGGATGGCTCCGACAGAACTCAAAGAATTAAAGGAACAACTACAGGAACTGTTGGACAAGGGCTTGATTAGGCCGAGTGTTTCACCTTGGGGTACACCGACATTATTCGTGAAGAAGAAAGATGGTTCGTTGAGGTTGTGCATCGACTATCGAGAGTTGAACAAAGTGACGGTAAGGAATCAATATCCGTTACCAAGAATCGACGATTTGTTTGATCAACTGAAAGGGGCACGTTATTTTTCGAAAATAGACCTTCGGTCTGGGTATCATCAGTTGAGGGTAAAGAACGAGGATGTTGCCAAAACTGCTTTCAGAACAAGATATGGACACTATGAATTTGTAGTAATGCCGTTCGGATTGACAAACGTGCCGGCAGCATTTATGGAGTTGATGAACAGAATATTCCAAGAATTTCTTGACAAGTGTGTCATAGTATTCATTGACGACATTTTGGTATATTCACAGATGAAGGAAGATCATGCAGAGCATCTGAAATTAGTTCTGGAAATTCTGCGGAAGCAGAAGTTGTATGCCAAATTCAAGAAATGCAAATTTTGGTTGGAGGAAGTAGCATTCTTAGGACACGTGGTGTCTAAGGAGGGTATTGCAGTGGATCCAGCGAAATAGAGGCAATAATGAATTGGGAAAGGCCAACTACAGTGACGGAGATAAGAAGTTTCCTAGGTTCGGCTGGGTATTATATGAAATTCGTAGAAGGATTCTCGAAGTTGTCAGGACTATTGACAAAGTTAACATAGAAAAATGCTAAGTTTATTTGGTCAGAAGCTTGTGAGGAGAGCTTTCAAGAACTAAAGAAGAGATTGGTGATCGCACCAGTATTAGCACTGCCGACGGGGTCTGAAGGGTTTGTGATATACAGCGATGCTTCACTGAAAGGACTAGGCTGTGTGTTAATGCAAAATGAGAAGGTAATAGCGTATGCATCTAGACAATTGAAGACTCACGAGAAGAACTACCCTACTTGTAAGTACCCAAATCCGGATCGTCAAAATCCGTTAGAAGTTAATCGGAATCCGTTAACTGGCCCGCTCCAGGTTAACCGAAACCCGTTAAGCTCCCCGTTCTCAAGCCAACGAGACGTCCCGGGACTGCCCCGTGAATCCCAATGTCAAAGTGTACTCAACACACGTCGTCGCACGTAAAAGTATAGCTTCTCCTGAAAAACACACTTTCCTGCACTTTCAGGGGGCGTTTCGAACATTTTCCGGACAGTTAATTAAAAAACGGACAAAACCGTGGATAATGGCACGAAATCCAATAAACCTGGTGAGTCACAGGACACGTGGCACGTATGCCACAGCTCCCTTGTCAACATCAATCAAATTTCAGTGTGAAAAGACTAAAATACCCCTGGTATGCAGTCCAAGTCCGGCCGGACTCTTTTGCAGACAATCCAGAATTGCTAGCAAGTCCCTCTAGTTTCCAAAGTTCCGCAAAAACCCCTGGAATTCAGCCTAAGTCCGTCCGGACTCTTTTGCAAAAATCACCTATAAATATAGAGGTCTGTTAACAAAAAAAAATGAAAACATTACACATTTTCTCTCTAGCCATGGCCCAAACCAGTTTCAACCTCCCCCGAGCCCCGTTTTGCCTCAATTTGCGTGAAAACTCCACGTTTCAACCAAACACGAACCAAAACACCTCGAAACACCATCCCAAACACTAAATTGTATCCCGTATATGCTTCCCGAGTCAAAAGAGTCAACCCCTAGCCATAGGTAACACTCTCACTCCCTAAACTCTCGTTCCGTCTCGGTTTACGTGCCAGTCGCTACAATCATTTTGGACGAACGTTGTTGTAATGTAGACGTCACCATCTAACGGGGTTCGATACGTTTTAGTCCTTGATCCTCTTCTCTTCCCGTAAGAGAAGTAATCTCGGGTTAAAATGGCGTTCCGGCCCCGTTCATTTACTTTTATGTCATTTACAATTCCGGATCGTTTGATCCGTCGATCGTCATTTACTTTTATGTCATTTACAAATTCCAGATCGTTTGATCCGTCGATAGTCATTTACTTTACGCACCTTTACAATTCCTATCCGTTTGGCTCGTTGAACGCACTTTACAATTCCGGGTCGTTTGATTCCGTCGATACCGCACTTTAAATACTGTCATTTACAAGTCCGAACCGTTTGGATCGTGATAGTATTTACTTATCAAAAGTCCGAGTCGCAAAACGATTCATTGATTGCATATCATTTAATGCTTTTTTCCAGTAAAATCGCTAACAATGTAATGCCCAGTTCAAAACCGGAGTTCGACATTCGGACTCTCTTTCAAAAACGCGCGAAATGACGTTTGGCATCCAAACGATCATCTTCAAACTTAAAATCCGACATTTGACATTCAAAACTCATTTAATGCTTTTTTCCCGTAAAATTGCTAACAATGAAACGCCCGGTTCAAAATCAGAGTTCGACATTCGGACTCTCTTTCAAAAACGCGTGAAATGACGTTTGGCATCCAAACGATCATCTTCAAACTCAAAAATCCGACGTTTGACATTAAAACGCTCTTTTCTCAAAAGTCAACATTTGACAATTAAGTTAAAAGATCAAAATCAGCATTCGTGTCACTTTTCCTAAAAAACTCCAAAACCGACGTTTGTCATTCAAACGCTCGCCTTTTCAAACAGAATCACATAATCAACGTTTGACATTCAAACCAAGATTAAGCTTGTCATTCAAACCCCCATTTTCAAAATGCAATCACACACACACACACGCACACATTTTTGAGAAAGGTAGAAAGACTCGTCATACGAGGCGTTTCGGGTGTTCTCAAAATACTCTTCCCGAAACGTAACGTGACCTCCGAACCTAACAATCTCTGGTACTCAAAAAGATTTTTCCTCGTTTTTGCTACCAATAAAAATGACACCACTTTTTAAAGCTTTTTCATAAGTTTTTGCTACCAATAAAAACGACACCATTTTCAAGGGAGCGGGTAGTCTCGGGGATATCCAGGGCCCTCGCCCTCCCTGTGTAGCACCTGCGGGCTCCTCAGCCTCTTCCTCAAGAAGATGTCATAGTCGGCACCCTCTATGATAAACTCGGTGTAGAACACGCCCTGTCTATACTGCTCTAGATCCTCCATCGGTATCAACAAAGGATGCTGCATGTGTGGAGGTGGGTCCATCGGCACCATAGGAAGGGACCCTGGACCATGCTGATAGGTCACCCTCTCCCCCAGATACATAGCGTCACAATGAAGCCCCACTAGCAGCTTACGCCAATGTGTGACCCCCCTAGCAGCCTGAACCACAGGAACGTTAATCTGGCTCCACCAAGTCAGCTGGATCCACGCAGAAAACTCTCGGCTCAGGGCCAAAGATACCTCCTCGTAAGTCAGCCGAGTACCCTCCCTCGATGACACCGACTTCTTTGCCTCCTTCTGCCAAATCAACATGGCAGGGAACAAGGACTCATACGCCTCCTTGATCTCCCATCTCTGCGGGTGGAACACCTCCAAAGCCCACACCTGTCAAACACATGGAAAGTTATGTCAGCTATGAGGCAGATACATACGAGTACATAATGAGACAAGGAAGAGAAAAAGACGGGAACTTACATCCAAAGCAAACGAAAAGCAGCACAAGGTGTTCTCCTCTCCCCGCGAGAACCTATCCAAGGCATGGTAGAGCTTGGCCAGTCCAGCCTCCCCCCATGCAAAATCACCTCACAGCATCCAGATCAGTCAGCAACCCGAGCAAAGGGAAGTGACAGGATGTGTCAAAAGTAGGAAACAGGGTCGCTGACAAAGCAAACCATATGAACCCTCGAGCCAGACGCTCTGCGGTCATCCTCAGAGACCCTTCCCCATAAGCAAAAATCCCCCTCCTCAGATGAGCCTCCATTGGCCCGTACCGAATGCCCAAGCCCCTGGCATCGGTTATTCAAAACCCAGCAGCTTCGACAACTGCCCCGGGGTGTAGCCATCCACCCATACCAGCGTGTTGCCCCAGAATGGCAACCCAGTGATCGCCGCAAAGTCAGTGGGAGTCACAGTCGCCTCCCCCCACCTGAAGTGAAAAGTGTGGGTTGTGTCCCACCAGTACTCGCTCAAAGCAATGTATAAGGCCCTCTCCCTCTGCGTTGAAGCCACCGCGGCTACTGCGCTGATGAATCTAGCCAAACCGAAGTCAACCACAAGCTGCTGTGGACTCCTCTCTCCATCCCGAGCCTCATTCGAGAGTATCTCCCACAACGCTCTAACTGCCTCGAAGGCTCCCCGACTCTTTAAGTTAAGAACGTCAACTGTCCCTCGCCCCTGCAGGTGAACACGGCAAGAATGCGTTAATAATAGAAATGACATCAACAGAGTGCACGAATGCAAATCGAGATGATGCAATACAGATATAGTTCCCATTTTCCTAAAATATTTCCATCCCCGTTGGAGTATTAACGGTCCAAAATTTCAAAGCATTTCGAAAACTCCGTTGAATTCGGAACTTTCAAAACATTTTGAAAACTCCGTCGAATTTGGAAATTTCAAAGCATTTCGAAAACTCCGTCGAATCCGGAACTTTCAAAACATTTCAAAAACTCCGTCGAATTCAGAACTTTCAAAACCTTTCGAAAACTCCGTCGAATTCGAAACTTTCAAAACCTTTCGAAAACTCCGTCGAATTCGAAACTTTCAAAACATTTCGAAAACTCCGTCGAATTCGAAACTTTCAATCATTTCGAACATTTCGAAAAATTACTCCGTCCCAAATTAAACTTACTTTAATTTCAGAAAACACCTCTAGGCATGGAATTTTGCAACCAAAATTTTTATGTCATCTACCCATAGTGTCAATTGAACTACACTCTAGTGAATTTCGACAAAGGCGCATAGCAAAGTCAAAAGCCCCAATTCGGGCACCAAGAACCCTAACTCATTTCTAGTCAAATTCCTAACATTTAAAGAATGCACATTCTTAAATTAACGGAATTTAGAGGAAGTTTACCTGTCTTTCGATCCCTCCCTTGGATTTATGAGTGTCCCGAGCCGGATAAAACTCCGACGGATCCGCGGGAAGAACGGTGGTTTGAATGGTCCTCACCAACCTTGTTCTTTCGTTATCAGTCCTCCTATGGCGAGCCATTGGTCCCAAATCGGCATCCATGTCGATTTTCCCTTGAAAATTTGAGCAAAACTCATAAAATGGGGGAGATTTTCTTCTCTCTTTTCTCTCTTCCTCGCCTGAAAAAATGGGAAAATGGTTCAGTTTTGTGTCGGCCTTGGCTGCCAATTTGGCCCCTCAGCTTCTCGCAGTTTCAATTTTACCCCTTTTGGCCCCCAAAAGTGTAAAATTTCCCCAAGTTAGACCTTTCTAACACCCCCTCCCCCGAGGTTAAGTCCCGTTAGTTCCTCGCTAACGTTCGTCTCCAGACGTTAAATTCCCAGTTAGTTTTCACTAACGCTCATCACCAGACGTTAAATTCCCAGTTAGTTTTCACTAACGCTCGTCTCCAGACGTTAAATTCCCAGTTAGTTTTCACTAACGTTCGTCTCCAGACGTTAAATTTCAAGTCAACGTTTGACATTCAAACGCTCATTTCTGTCCCAAATCGACGTTTGACATTCAAACGCTCATTTACATCCCAAGTTGACGTTTGACATTCAAACGCTCACTTCCATCTCATGTCGACGTGTGACATTCAAACGCTCATTTCCGTCTCAAACCGACGTTTGACATTCAAACGCTCAGTCCAGTCTTCGGACATCAAACCACAATTCCGTCTCCCGACGTCAAAATTCCCCTTGGTTTTCACCAACGTTCATCTCCCCGGCCGCCAGTCGTAAGCCAGATCATCCCACTTCAGCGGCAATCAATGTAAGCCCGCACAACAATCCCTCTTCGGCCATCATCGTAAGCCCGAACAATCTTCCCCAACAGGATCCTAAGACCATCCATCTAAGAAGAAACGTCAATCAACCCCCTCAATTCCTAACTGACCCCGTTAGAACTCTGGACGCTTCTCCCCAGCAATGTGTCAGTCTCTCCCGAGACCACATCCCATTCCTAACCCCGCCGTTAGAACATCAATCCTTCCGTGTTATTAATAACGCCAGTTTAACACAACCAGTCCCATCATTTCCACCCTATCCCCAGCGGATAAAACCTGGCAGTCATCATAAATCCAGCACCCAAGGCACGAACGCCTTCATCTCAGGATAAACGCATCCTCGTAACTCCGGTCTGAGGCGCCACACGCCCTCGAAAGTATGAGTAACTTCGGTCTGAGGCACCACATGCCCTCGAAAGTATCAGTAACTCCGGTCTGAGGCGCCACACGCCCTCGAAAGTTTCAGCAACTCCGGTCTGAGGCACCGCACGCCCTCGAAGGTTTCATAAATCTCAGGTTCAGACGCTTCACAACAGTCTCGCTTAGGTCAAGGTCCCCACGCGCGACTCCTTGCACCTACGAACTACGATCGGCTTGATTCCCGCTCGGGATACGTAGGAATCCTTTCGCTAAGGGTCCAGCCAGCTGACCGCCCAGGTCTTTCAAAGTAAGGCATCCCCCGATTTGGATCCTTATCTTTTTTCAACGACCCTACTTCCTTCGGAAGTGACGTCGCTGAGGGGCTAACTGTAAGTACCCAAATCTGGATCGTCAAAATCCGTTAGAAGTTAACCGGAATCCGATAACTGGCCCGCTCCAGGTTAACCGGAACCCGTTAAGCTCCCCGTTCTCAAGCCAACGAGACGTCCCGGGACTGCCCCGTGCATCCCAACGTCAAAGTGTACTCATAAACCTGGGATAATTTTTCGGGGGCGTTTCGGACATTTTTCGGACAATTATTTAAAAAATGGACAAAACCGGGGATAATGACACGAAATTCCATAAACTTGGTGAGTCACAGGACACGTGGCACGCATGCCACAGCTCCCTTGTCAACATCAATCATATTTCAATGTGAAAAGACTAAAATACCCCTGGTATGCAGTCCAAGTCCGGCCGGACTCTTTAGCAGACAATCCAGAATTGTCAGCAAGTCCCTCCAGTTTCCAAAGTTCCACAAAAACCCCTGGAATTCAGCCTAAGTCCGTCCAGTCTCTTTTGCAAAAATTACCTATAAATACAGAGGTCTGTTAACAAAAAAAAAGAAAACATTACACATTTTCTCTCTAGCCACGGCCTAAACCAATTTCCACCTCCCCCGAGCCCCGTTTTGCCTCGATTTGCGTGAAAACTCCGCGTTTCAACCAAACACAAACCAAAACACCTCGAAACACCGTCCCAAACACTAAATCGTATCCCGTATATGCCTCCCGAGTCAAAAGAGTCAACCCCTAGCCATAGGCAACACTCTCACTCCCTAAACTCTCGTTCCATCTCGGTTTACGCACCAGTCGCTACAATCGTTTCGGACGAACGTTGTTGAAATGTAGACGTCACCGTCTAACGGGGTCCGATACGTTTTAGTCCTTGATCCTCTTCTCTTCCCGTAAGAGAAGTAATCTCGGGTTAAAACGGCGTTCCGGCCCCGTTCATTTACTTTTATGTCATTTACAATTCCGGATCGTTTGATCAGTCGATCGTCATTTACTTTTATGTCATTTACAAATTCCAGATCGTTTGATCCATCGATCATCATTTACTTTACGCAACTTTACAATTCTGAGCCATTTGGCTCGTTTAATACACTGTACAATTTTGGGTCGTTTGATTCCGTCGATACCGCACTTTAAATACTGTCATTTTCAAGTCCAAGCCGTTTGGATCATGATAGTATTTACTTATCAAAAATCCAAGTCGCAAAACGATTCGTTGATCGCATATCATTTAATGTTTTTTTCCCGTAAAATCGCTAACAATGTAATGCCCGATTCAAAATCGGAGTTCGACATTCGGACTCTCTTTCAAAAACGCGCGAAATGACGTTTGGCATCCAAACGATCATCTTCAAACTTAAAAGCCGTCATTTGACATTAAAACTCATTTAATGCTTTTTTCCCGTAAAATTGCTAACAATGAAATATCCGGTTCAAAACCGGAGTTCGACATTCAGACTCTCTTTCAAAAATGCGCGAAATGATGTTTGGCATCCAAACGATCATCTTCAAACTCAAAAATCCGACGTTTGACATTCAAACGCTCTTTTCTTAAAAGTCAACATTTGACAATTAAGTTAAAAGATCAAAATCAGCATTCGTGTCACTTTTCCTAAAAAACTCCAAAACCGACGTTTGTCATTCAAACGCTCGCCTTTTCAAACAGAATCACATAATCAACGTTTGACTTTCAAACCAAGATTAAGATTGTCATTCAAGCCCCCATTTTCAAAATGCAATCACACACACACACACGCACACATTTTTGAGAAAGGTAGAAAGACTCGTCATACGAGGCGTTTCGGGTGTTCTCAAAATACTCTTCCCGAAACGTAACGTGACCTCCGAACCTAACAATCTCTGGTACTCAAAAAGCTTTTTTCTCGTTTTTGCTACCAATAAAAATGACACCCCTTTTCAAAGCTTTTTCCTAAATTTTTGCTACCAATAAAAACGACACCATTTTCACTAAAGCCATTTTTCAACGTTTGAGCTCAAAATACAAAAAACCGCATGGCGACTCCTCTCCTTCCCGAAAGCGAGGTCTCAAACACCAACCAACCCTCCGTGAAAGACAACCGCCTTTTTGCCGTGCATGAAAATCCGGGTAATTTTACTACTCATGACTTAGAGTTAGCGGCGGTGGTGTTTGCACTGAAGATTTGGAGACACTATTTGTATGGTGTGACCTGTCAGATATACACTGATCACAAAAGTTTGAAGTATATATTCACTCAGAAGGAATTAAACATGAGACAGAGAAGGTGGTTAGAGTTACTGAAGGATTACGATTGTACGATAATGTATCATCCTGGAAAAGCCAATAAGGTGGCAGATGCACTGAGTAGGAAGAACCATGGAACCTTGGCAATGTTGATTTCTAAGGGGGTAAGAGCATGGAACGAGATTGGAATAACCAGTTTAGAAGTATGAGTTAGTGGATATTTAGCGTGATTGAGCATGCAACTTGCGCTTGTGGATATGATTAAAGAAGCACAAGGATTGGACGAGAAAAGGGATGTCCTCATGGGCAAAGGACAAGGCAAAGATCTTCGTATGGGTGAAGATGGGATCTTGAGGTATCATTCAAGGATATGGATACTAAGCAGTGAGAAGCTCAAAAGGGAAATCTTAAGGGAGGCTCATTGTTCGAAATTCTCTGTACATTCGGGAAGCACGAAGATGTATCGAGACCTGAAGGAATCATTTTGGTGGAACGGTATGAAAAGCGACGTGATGGAATTCGTGGCAAAATGTTTGGTGTGTCAACAAGTGAAGAGTAAACATCAGAAGCCTATGGGACTGCTACAGTCGTTACCCATTCCAGAATGGAAGTGGGAACATATTGCAATGGATTTGGTAGTTGGATTACCAAAGACACTAAGAGGAATGAATGCTATATGGGTCATAGTGGATCGATTGACCAAGTCAGCTCACTTCTTAGCAATTAAGGTGACAGACTTGCTAGAGAAGTTAGCTAAGTTATATGTTGATGAAATTGTGAGACTACATGGAACTCCAATTTCGATAGTGTCTGATCGAGATGCTAGGTTTACGTCGAAGTTCTGAAAAAGTTTGCAATAGGCATTGGGGATGGAGTTGACGATGAGTACAACTTTTCACCCACAAATGGATGGACAGTCAGAAAGGATGATCCAGACTTTGGAAGACATGCTAAGGGCTACATCATTAGATTGGCAAGGCACATGGGACGAACATTTACAACTAGTGGAGTTTGCGTATAATAATAGCTTTCACGCTAGTATTGGTATGGCTCCGTATGAGGCACTGTATGGACGGAAATTTAGATCACCTACCTGCTGGGATGAAGTAGGTGAAAGGAAGTTAACTGGACCAGAAATTGTTCAAGTGACTGCGGATAAGGTACAACAAATTCGCAAATGGTTATTGACTGCACAAAGTAGGCAGAAGTCGTACGCGGATAATCGATGGCGTGATCTAGAGTTACAAGTGGGAGAACGCGTATTCTTGAAAATCTCACCAACAAAGGGTGTTATGAGGTTAGGTATTAAAGGGAAGCTAAGCCCTAGGTACGTGGGACCTTTTGAAATTTTTGACAGAATTGGCAATGTGGCCTATAGGTTGGCGCTACCACCTGTACTATCTGGAGTGCACAACGTATTTTACATCTCAATGTTGAGAAAGTATATGGCAGATCCGAGTCACGTAATCAAATACAAGCAGTTGAGATTTCGTGCTGATTTAAGTTATGACGAAAAGCCCATCAAGATCGTAGATCAGAAAGATCAGAATCTACGGAGACGAGTGATCCCTTATGTGAAGGTGCAATGGAGCAACCACACCGAACGAGAGGCGACATGGGAACTCGAAAGCGAGATGCACGAAATGTATCCCGATCTCTTCGAAAATTAAGGTACGTTTAGTTTGGAGGACCAAACTCTTTTAAGGGGGTAAGAATGTAAAGACCCGAAAAATTTTGAAATTTTTTAGTATTATTTTAATTAGAAAATAAAATAATACTTATTTATTTGTTTTGGACTTGCACTTAATTAGGTGGGCCAAGTTAAGGAATGGTTAAGTGGGCTTTGTAGGGAATCCAAAACCCAATAGGTTTAAGAAAGCCTTTTTCCTAAATGGATTAGTAATATTAAACCTACCACATTTAAACACCAAAACCCTTCCTATTTTCTCATAATCCCCATAATTCACAAAGAGAAAAAATAATAATTTAAAACCCTAAGCTATGGGCGGCGGCCGATCAAGGAGGGGGGGAGGAAATCTTGAGTTTTCCAATTTCTTGGGTGAAGATCATCTTGGAACAAGGTATTAATCCAATTTCCTAGCATTTAAAATTATTTAATCTTAGTTTTAATGTTAGATTGTTAGCCTATGATCAAACTAGGGTTTAAAGGTTTATTAAGAGTATGAATATATTATGTGATGAAAAATATAAATTCATAAATGATTATTGAAATAGGATTTGTGTATGAATTAATAGATGTTAATCTAGGGTTTTTCATGCCAAGAAAGATTAAAACAAAATAAATATTTGTGTATTTTGTATGTGTGTGCCGTGTCTCTGTGTGTGTGTGTGTGTGTGTGTGTGTGTGTGTGTGTGTGTGTTGTATAAATAATTTTGGTGTAAAACTTGTTTTACAAATTGTTTGGGTAAAATATTTGGTATCAAAAAAGGTTTTGATTTTGAATAAAAGTGTTTTTGGTTAGAAATTTAACCAAGATTAAAAGCTGAAAATCAGTTTTCCAAAACCCTAGTGACCAAACTGTAAATTTGGAAATTAGGGGCTATTCTGCAATTTCTGAAAGTCAAGGGATTGTTTTGTAATTTTTGAAAGTCAAGGGACTATTCTGTAATTTTTTGAAATTCAAGGGACTATTTTGTAATTTTTGAAAGTTGAGGGACTGATTTGTAAAATCTGAAAGTTGAGGGACTGTTTTGCAAAATTCTGAAAATCAAAGAACTTCTTTGTAAATTTTGGAAGTTAAAGGACCTTTTTGTAAATACTCAAAGTAGAGGCTTTTAAAAGTAACTTCTAAGGAAAGAAAGACTTTCAAAATGTAAAGAAGAAGAACCAAAATACAATAAAGGCAACTTCTAAGAATAGGAAGTGTAAGCCCAAAAATAATGGGAAAGTTTCCAAATATAGAAAGTTACTATTTTAGGAAGGTTACCTAAAATAAAAAAGATACTATTTAAGAAAGATACTTAAATAGAAGGTAAACATTTTAGGAAGGTTACCTAAAATAGAAAAGATATTATTTAAGAAAGAATCTTAAATAGAAGGTAAATATTTTAGGAAGGTTACCTAAAATAGAAATGATACTATTTAAGGAAGGATCTTAAATAGAAGGTAAATATTTTAGGAAGGTTACCAAAAATAGAAAGATACTTTTTAAGAAAGATACCTTAAATAGAAGGTTACTATTTTAGAAAGGTTACCAAAAATAGAAGGATAATATTTTAGGAAGTTACCTAAAATAGAAAGTTGCCATTTTAGGAAAGTTACCTAAAATAGAAAGATAGTTAACTAGTAAGATGAGTCCAAAAGTAACTCATAAGTTAACTAAAGATAAATCAACTAGGGTACATAAGAGGTAATAAACAATTACTTGTACCTAAAATGATATTTTTGCATGACTATAGGTTATACCAGAAGTGCAAAGGAAGCAAGCTAAGGTAAGGAATTACGTTCCTAAATACTTTTGTGTATCGATTCTTTGGAAACTCTATCGAGTCTTTTCAAAAGTTATACTATCATGAGGCGATAGTGTTTTATAAAATATTCCCTGGACATGAAATGTCTTTTGGAAATCTTATCTATGATATGTATTGTTCATGGATATCTAAAGTATTGACTTTGCTTATGTGTATTCTTGTTTTAATATGAATGCACTATATGTTAGACTTGTATGAAGGTACATGCATGTCAAGATTATATGGAATGATATGGGACTTGTATGATATATTGTTACTTACTTGTCTTAATATACTTTTATGCGCACTCGACATCTAAACTAGATGATCGGATGGGAATTACTCAAGGTAGGGTATATCCTGAATAAAACTAT
This sequence comes from Adenophora triphylla var. japonica, assembly GCA_022495995.1. Lineage (NCBI taxonomy): Eukaryota > Viridiplantae > Streptophyta > Magnoliopsida > Asterales > Campanulaceae > Adenophora > Adenophora triphylla. Next base: position 63,607 of record JAFEMH010004785.1, read on the forward strand.
AATATGGAATTGTAATGCCACACTTCCTTGATTGAACTTTATTGTGATAACCTTTCGTTGAAATGCTTTGATTGAACCGTCATTCAGGCCATCTCCTCTTAAATTCAAGGAGATCACGTAATTACTTACTGGGCATCTTTCACTCATTCCTTCTTTCTTATTTTTCCTTCAGGTATGGGAATAAGAAGGGAAGATCGTTGTAGGAAGGACATCGATAACTGAGGAGTCATAGGAAAATTTATTGACGCATCCTGAATGTTTGTAATTTTAAATAAAGCTAGTAGGTTTTACTAGTCGTTACATTTGATACTTCCACACTTATGTAACGTTAATTACTTTAGTTACCGTTGGGTTTGAATAAGTTTGAATATTAAGTTTCTGTTGGATTTGAATATTTAATTGTTTAGTATCCGTTGGGACCCTATTTTGGGTATTTATTCAGGTTTATGAATATTATTTATTTAATGGAAATTCAGGGTCGTTACACTAAAGGTCCTGAAGCAGCTATTTGGATGGTTAGAGAAGATGGTTTCACATTTGAACATTATAAACATCAATGGAGAAAGGGTGGCAAAAAATAATTTGCAAATCTAATTGAATTTTGAATTTCAATATATAAAATACGCTCGACATTGAAGACAATGTAATAAAGAGCACAAATTTTGAACCAAAATATTAATATGCATAAATTTTCTATGCTTAACGCAGCAAAGTAGCTTAAGCTAGGTAATGACATTTAAAAGTTCAAGTGAGAATGTTGTATTGTTTTTTCAAAGAAAAAAAGTGCTCCCTCTGTCCCAAAATGATGTTCCTACTTCTTTTGTTATTACTACGAATGAAATTTGAGCAATAATTATAGGTTGATTCAGTTATACTAATTTAAATCTAAAACATGTATTGATACACCATCACAATCAATAACAAATTTTACATTTTTATTAGGATAATTAAATCAATCTAAAGTAATTGCTCAAAGTTTATTGTTAGTTAAATATATGTATAGCTTAGGAATTGCTTAATCCAAATCATTAAAGCATTATTGAGGACCCCTACCCCTAATTTTATCTAGACTTGAAGACCTTGACTTGTCTTAAAGGAGAATATTGGTTAACTTGTTCAAGCTATCATAAGTCATAACTGGTTGACTATTCTGACCTGTCATGACCTCAGCTGATCAACCCTCAACCGTTTAGATTAACAACCGGTTACCTTCCTCACTAGTTACTGAATTCGGTCAGGCTTGGTCAACAAGACTCCATCAGTTGACCTAGCATTAATTGCTCCCACCTACTTAGCTAAAGTTGGTAGAGCAATTGCTATGAAGACCATGCTTCTACCTTGTCAGTAACTACTTCAAGGAATGTTCAAGTTACCGATACTCACATCAACCTTCTTACCTAGTTGATAATTCAAACATGCATGTACTTCAAATCTCAAGCATTCAAGGAAGAAGATATTATCATTTAATGTTTGTCAGTCCAAGTCATCCTTTCAAAGACAACAGCTCAACTTGAAGACACTATAAATATCTTCCGAGCATTGAAGAGGGTCGGTGCATTGAAGACTTTGAGAATAGAATTGTCAAGAACTGCAAGTGCTGAAATTCCTCAAGCATTGAAGTTCAAGACATTTAGTCCTTATATCCATTAGACCATTTATTAGGACAAACATTGTGCACACTCAATCAATTTCTGTAAGTGTTCTCCAACAAGACTATGTCTGGAACACATTGATTGACCACACTACACATCCAAGAGAAATCAGTTCAACTTTTGAACACATTTTTTGAAAACACCTGGTCAAACTTGTATCACGATCCATTAGTGATCACTTTCCTTTAGACAGCCTTCAACCTTCCTTATAGGTTAAGGCTTGCAACTTGTAATAGACTACTGACATTAATAGTGCACATTTTCACAAATCCAAATTTTGACCAAACTTCATAGAGGACGTAGCAGTTCGTTAACAACGTGAATCTCTCCAAACAACTGTGTCTCTTTGCTTGTGTGTTTGCTCATTTAATATTGTCTTGTAACCGGTTGAGTTCTATTACCGATTACAACCCTTTGAATTCTTACTGCCTTATTTTGCCTTTCTTATTGGAATATATTTTGCATGATATTTTAACTTACTTAAAACTCCTTTCACTCAATCGATTATTTGTGTTAGTAAACTGGTAATATTTTATCCGTTGCGTAACCGGTTAACATCGGTTTAGCTTTTGAAAAGTTACTTGGCTATTTTGAAAGGGTTTTCAAAAGAATTATTATTAGGTTATTCAGCCCCCTCTAGCCTATTTTCCTACCAATTGGGCCTAACAATTGGTATCAGAGCTTTCTATTTTTGAAAAATATTTTTCCAAGCTTCACAACTTGAATTGCCGATTCCAATAGCGGGAAAACTCATGAAATCATGGAACATGGCAACGATACCCATGTTAAATGAAAATGAATTTCCCCTGGGATCCCGCTGATACCTCCCAATGTTTATCGAGATCTTTGCCTTGACATCAGAATGCAGCATGCCCAAACCCTTACGAGCTGTAGGCTCAAATCCTAACAACCTAATCAAAAGCTCTTCAGATATACGATCCCTCCACTTCACCGACTCTCCCTTAAAGGAAAGACCAGTGATAGAAGCATAATCCGTGAGAGTCACCGTCTCCTCCCCCTACCAAGATGGAATGAATGCGTGGTGTCCCACCAAAACTCAGACAAAGCTAGGAAAATGTCTTTGTTCTTCTTAGTCGAGGCTACTCCAGCTAAGTTCTCCACGAACACGTTCAGCCTCGAGTCAATAACTAATCTCTGAGGACTAGGTCTCCCCTCCCTGGAGTTATCCGGCATATTCCTCCAAATCTCTACCATTGTCTCAATAGACCCCCGCATCTTCATCTTCTTATATTTTCCCGATAAAGGCGCCTCATCCTTCAGGTAAACACATCAAAGGTATGTCAATAAACTCCAATGCAAGACATAGCAGTAATAAACGCTACATAAAAGAAGAATGACACATATCATTCACGTTTTAAAAAGCCCATTCCCACACTACACGTTTTATTTCAAAAAGTCCGTTCCCACATGACACGTCTAAAAAGTCCGTTCCCACACGGCTCATTTTATTTCGAAAAGCCCATTCCCACAAGGCACATTTTATCTAAAAAGGTCTATTCCAACGCGACAACCTCCACGTTTAAAAGAACCATTCCAAGAACAACAAGTTTTCTTTCAAAAAATTCTCATCTCAATTTCAACAAATTTTGACACACTTTGACAATCACAAACAAAGTTCCATATGCTCATTCTTCGCATTGCATACAAAATACACCATGTCCATCAAAACACCCTAAGGCACTCGCCATTCAACTATGAAATACATTATTTCAAAGGAGACACTTTATTTTTACAAATCAAAGCTAAACTCCATATTTTTCAATAAAAATTACATACACATAATCCATGAACATTCAATTTCAATAATCCATCATTAATTTCACTACACAATATTGGCAAGAACAAAACCCCCAAATGGCAAAACTAAGCCCTAATTCTAGCATGCCATATTTCAAAACCAAAATCAAAGAAAAAACTCAAGTTCTTACCTCCATTTTTGCTTTCCCCTTCAAGTTGTGTTTGTGCACATCCGTTTATAAACTCGTCCGAATTGATTGTAGAAGGTTTGTAATTTGAAAAATTTCTTTGTAAATCCAACCTCCTCTCAAGAACCTCTTGGGTCCTTTGGTGATGAAATTGCCTAAATCCTCAGCCATGATGATAAAGGTTTAGCAAAAGGAAAAAGATTTTTGGAAAAACATGGCTCAAACAATGGAGAATTCTCTTTCTCTCTCTCTCACCCACGGCTGAAAATTGAGATTTTTAGGTAAATGGCGCCATCTTCAAGCCTGAATCTGTTAAAAACGCCAGTTTTCCTCTCAGATCCATGCGTACCACTTTGTAAAAGTGTGGTGAAGCCGCACGGACCTCTTTGCAAACTCCAGGCAAATGACCTTACTGCCCCTATAATCTTTACCCTTGGCTGTCTAAAAATCATCCCCTGAAAATTCATGCACTTTGGTCCCCAAAATAATTTCAGCCGTCATCGTAAGACCGAATCCCTTTTCGGCCATCATCGTAAGCCCGAATACCTTTCTTCGGCCATCATCGTAAGCCCGAATCCCTTTCGATCGTCATCGTAAGCCCGAATACCTTTTCTCGGCCATCATCGTAAGCCCGAATACCTTTCTTTGGCCGTCATTGTAAGCCCGAATACCATTTCTTGGCCATCATCGTAAGCCCGAATAGCTTTCTTCGGCCATCACCGCAATTCTGAATCTCTTTTCGGCCGTCATCGTAAGCCCGAATCCCTTTCGGCCATCATCGTAAGCCCGAATACCATTTCTCAGCCGTCATTGTAAGCCCGAATCCCTTTTTGGCCTTCATTATAAGCCCGAACCTATTTTCCAGCCATCATCGTAAGCCCGAAAACCGGCCATCATCGTAAGCCCGAATACCGGCCGTCATTGTAAGCCCAATCCTTTTTTGGCTGTCATCGTAAGCCTGAATTCCTTTCCTCGGCCATCATTGTAAGCCCAAATACTTTTCCCTGACAGTCATCGTAAGAACGAGTACTTTTCCTCGGCAGTCATCGTAAGCCCGAATCTCTCCCCAACTAAGTGGCAAAGTATTTCCAACCAAGAAATCACGAACGCCCCTGAGACCATTAAATCTCATTAGGTTTTTGACACAAAAAAAAATCATTCTCAATACATACCGAGACCCCTCCAAATAGTCTCACTCAGGACGAATACCTCCAAATCATTCCCCATAGGTTGAGGCCCCTCCAAATTGTCCTCATACTCGAACTACGATTGGCGTGATTCCCACTCAGGATACGTAGGAATCCTATCAAAGGGTCGAGCCGTCCGACTAACTCGGTCATTTATCTCTCCCTTTCAACGAGCAATCCAGATCGGGCTTCTTTATTTATCTACGACCCCACTTCCTTCGTAAGTGACGTCGCCGAGGGAATTCTATAAGTACCCTAATCTGGACCGCTCTCCTTCCGAGCATGCGGGAAGGACACCGAGGGTTCACTAATCTATAATCACAAAGTCCCGTGACTTCCCAAGCATTAAATTGACAAAAAAAAGCAAGGAAGGACCTTTTGTCCACTAAAAACACGAAAAGGACCTCACAGGAATAAGAAAAGTCAAAAAATACTGACCCTACACCTTGGTTCGCACGGACCACCTAGCAAAAGGAAGTGTCTGCCGTGCGGACCTCCTTGTCATTTCCAGAGGCTATAAATACATGCTTCTTGCTCCTTCATTTGGGACAAGAAAAATCTGAGAAGAGTGAGCATTAGGGGACATTCTGCCTAAGTGAGAGCAGAATTTTCTCTTTCTTAATCACCTTAAGCAAATCATACACTTTCTCAATAAAATCAAACCCTAGGAAGATAGAAAAGAACAAATATTGGTGAGATCTCCTTCCAAACCCTAAATTATACTTTAATATTTCATTTCCAAGTCTTTTAATCTATTATGAATCATTGTTGTTGAATCTACCATTTATAATGTAGTCTTTACTTATTTTATACATCGTAGACCCAATCCATATAAATAATCCTACAAGATTTTACATGCAAAATGTGCTTAAGAATGGAGGTCTAATGGTGATAGTGGTTTGTTTATATTCCATGTATTGTCTTTCCATTACTTACCTTCAAATGTATTTACCTCCTAAGATCATCTTTTGATCCATTTCCTTTTAAGTTACTATGATACAAGTAACCCTAATTATCAAGGATGAACTCATCACTCATGTTAAAGATGTGGTTCTGGGGATTATGGTTACAATGTTGATGAAACTTGATTTCTTTCATTTTCTTCCTAAAATTTGACAAAATCTAAACTTCCAAAAGATCTCTCATTTCTCTACTTGAGGCAAACAATCTCCATTGTTGTTTCTCAAGAAAAGCTTGAAACCACCATTGTTGTACTATCCTATGATTTGGAGATGACAAACCTAAGATTTGACATTTGCTTTTTTTTTTTTTTTGGTTTTATGATCAACTTCCTGCACAATCCAAAATCTGTCACCTTTCTTTCTCAAGTATAATAAAAGTAACATCAAGAATTAAATGAGATACAAACAAACAGTTTACTGCACATATTAATCCATACGAACCTCCTTGTAAAGGGACACTAATCCGTACGTATCAGTTTCAGCCTATAATATTTGTTTAATTTTCCAGTTTTCTCCATTTTCAGATTTGTTTTAAACCCCCCTTTTTTCAAAGTAAATAGTTTTCTCTAAAAACTGCACAATTTTTTTCTCTTCTTTTAAGATACAGGGCCACTTGATTTTGAACACAAACACACAACTTTCAAAAAGGATTAGAAAGTCTCATGGACATAATGTGTTTCGGGTGAGCATAAAAATCTCTTCCTGAGGCGTAACGTGACCTCTGAACTCAAAATCTCACATCAAAAAGTCTTTTGTCAATGTTTTGGGCTCACAAAACGACGTGGTGACTCTTTTTTCAAAGAAATTAATATGTCCAATCTTTAAAACATTTTTTCACCTCTCAAAGGTGGAACGAATCCGATACGCTCGGGCATCTACCGGATTGAGTAATTTCACCGCCGTGTAAAACCCCTTACAACTATACGAGCTTTATACTTGATCCCCTCTGATGGTGACATACCTTCCTTCTTCTTGAAGACCCACTTGAAAGTCACAATCTTCCTGCCTTCTGGCCTCTTGGTTAGCTCCCATGTCAAATTATTGTGAAGTGAATCCATCTCATGCCCCATAGAGCATGCCATTTGACAGACTCTGAACATGTAACTGCTTCCTTGAAAGTAGTTGGCTCCAATGAATCGGGCTCCACCTCCTCATCTACCTGAAGTGTATAAGACACCATGTCATCAAAACTATACCGCACTTGAGGTATCCCAAAATTAGCCCATCTAGACCTCTCTTGAGCTAACCCTTTCCTCCGAAATTGGTGATGAACTTTCTGCTGCTTCAATTTCAGATGATAGATCCTGATGAACATCTTACTGTGGACTGCTCAACTCAGAAGTATCTTGTAGCTCCACCTGTTTATCAACACAACCAACACCTAATATAACGGCATATCTCATAATAGGATTAAGCACAGAGTTTTCATAAAAAACAATGTTCCTGCTTATTATTACCGTACCTCTGATGGAGACCAAATCTGGTATCCCTTGACAACGTCCCTATAACCCATTAAGACTCCTTTTCTAGCCCTCGGCTCCAAATTCCCATCATCAACATGATAATAAGTAGTACAACTAAAAGCCCTAATTTAGATTAATCAACAGGTTTACCTGACCATACCTCATTGGGAACTTTGAGACTGATATCTATATGTGATCCGCAATTTATCAAGTAACATGTTGTACTAACCGCTTCTACAAAGAATCACTTAGACAAACCTGCTTTGGAGAGCATGCACCTTGCCCTAGTCAACAACATCTGATTAAGGCATTCTACTGCACAATTTTGTTGTGGTGCACCTCTGATAGTGAGGTGCCTAGAAATCCCCACTTGCTTATAGAACTCATCAAACTCAGCACTACATAACTACAACCCTCCGGAGTCGCTTTATCTTCTTCCTTGTATGATTCTCCACTAATGTGTTCCACTGTTTGAAATTGGTGAGAGCCTCACTCTTGTGCTTCATAATAATTACACAAGTCTTCCCCGAGTAGTCACCAGTCATAGACAACAAATACCTGTGACCCCTCAATGATTCCTGACGTGAAGGTCCCCAACAATCTGAGTGAATGTAATCCAGACTACCCTTTATTCTGTGAACCCCCTTAGGAAACTTACTTCGCTGCTTTTTCCCAAGTACACAGTGCTCGTAGAACTTAATGTCTTTGACCTTATGGCCACATAGAAGACCATGATTAGCCAATATATGCATCCCTCTAATGCTCATGTGCCCAAGCCTAATCTGCATCCTGCTTAAGGCCTCTCAGAATCACTTTAGAACCTTTGCAGACATACACTCCTCCACCTTTACCTCTGAAACTATACCCTTTATTGTCGAATTGGCTAAGAGATATCAGTTTCTTTGTCATCTGTGGAACATGCCTCACATCGTTCAAAGTGCAAAACATACCATCATGAGTCCACAACTTGATAGAGCCAATGCCAATCACCCAGCAACTAACACTGTTAGCCATATGAATATTACCACCATCTACCTGCTCATAGGTTGTAAATCTCTCTCTCCTTAGAATGATATGATAAGAAGTCCCAGAATCAAAAATCTACGCATCCGACTGTTTTGCAGATTCTTCTATTACTAGAGAATAATCCCCATTAGAGTTGGTCGTATCAACTGCAGCAGCATTAGCTTCATTGCAATATGGAGGCTCGCCTTACTTCTTCTTAGGATAATCTGTCTTCCAATGTCTCTTCCCCTTGCACTAATTATAAATATCATCAGGTTACGGGCCCCTCTAATCAGAAGACTTCTTCTTCTTCTATTTACTGCTAGAACCCTTGTTGCCTTCCGCAACCAAACCTGCCGTCTGATTATCTGTACCACTACTACTACTTGCCTTACGACATAACTCTCTAGTCTTGAGAGAGGATTTTACCTCCTCTAGAGTTATCGTCTCCTTACCACTGATACTAGAGTTAACATAGTGTCATATGATAAATGCAAAGAAAGAAAAAGCATTAATGTAGCATCCTCATCAGCAACCTTAGCATCTATATAACGCAGTTCAAGTAATAAGGATGTAAATTTATCTAGGTGATCCCTAATGGGCGTACCTTCCTGCATTCAGAGAGAACATAGCTTCTGCTTCAGATATAGCTTGTTGGTCAATGATCGTGTCAAATACATGTCTTCCAACTCAAGCCACAAAGCACCTCCAAAATTGGTATCTGGTATATCCGCTATAACATCATCATCTAGACACCTGATGATTTTAGAGTGGGACCTCTCATCTAGCACAATCAGATCTGCCTCTTCTGTCTCTGCTACCTTCTTCGCTTTCTCCGAACCTTCTGCTATTGCACCCGTGACAACATCGGTGGGAGCGACTTCTGCTTTGCCCTTTAAATCCTGACGATTCCCGATTGCAACAGCCATTAGAGCCCACAAGCCCTTGTCTCCCAACAAGGCTTTCATCTTGATTTTCAAAAGAGAGAAACTATTCTTCCCATTAAACTTGTCGACCAGTGATTCAATTCCTGATCCCATCATCTTCTGCAGCGGAATAACCCTAGACCTTCCTCTACCTGACCGGCTCTGATACAAGTTTTTTAGAACAGAGTCTATGTAGAAGATAGAAAACAAGCAACACACAACATACAGATTTACGTGGTTAACCAACTTGTCTACATCCACGGGGAGATAGAGAGAATATTATTATCTTCTGGAAATCAAAAGATTAAAATCTCTAATCTAATGCACGAATTCGTGGAAACTAATTCACAACTGTGCAGACCCTAGATCTAGAAAAATAGAGGAGCAAAAGAAACTATTAACATGGTTGGGGGTAGGCTCTATTTATATGCCCTACTCCTAACCCTGGAGGGTTTTCAACCTGGGCCAATATATGCTGCTGAAAAATCCAATCTGGACTGACGGCGTGATCGCCCCATGGTAGGGCGCAATCGCCTCATCTCCCAAATCAGCACCCGCACAATTTCCCCACCCCTGGGCGTGATCGCTCTCTTTCGACAGAAACTTGGCGCGGTCGCGCGCCTTGCTCTGCGCAGTCGCTCCCTTTTCAACTGTGTCAGGAATTTTGAATTTGCTTGTTTAATCTCCGAATTTAGGCATCGCCAACTTTGATGGCAGAAAATCGAACAACTCCCTTGTTATATTCTTGTTAAGTGACTCCATCTCATCCTCCATAGCTGCATGCCACTAGACAGACTCTGAACATGTAACTGGTTTCTTGAAAGTAGTTGGCTCTAAAGAATCGGGCTCCACCTCCTCAGCAACCTAAAGTGTATAAGACACCATATCTTCAAAACCATACCTCACCGGAGGCTTCCCGAAATTTGCCCGTCTAGACCTCTCTTGATCTAACCCATTGTAAAGACCCGGATTTTTTAAATTTAAATTCCTTAGTATTATTTAATTAAAAAAATAAAATAATACTTATTTAATTTTTTTGGATTTGGACTAAATTAAATGGGCCAAGTGGATGGAGGATTAAATGGGCTTGGTAAGGAAATCAAAACCCAATAGGGTTAAGAAAGCATTTTCCTAATAGGGCTAGTAAAAACCTAAACCTACACTATTTAAACTCAAACTCTCCTAAATTTTTCCCATAATCCCATAATTTGCAAAGAAAAAAAATTTAAAAACCCTAGTCTAAGGGGCGGCGGCTGAACTGAAGGAGAGGGGAGAACAGCCGAGTCTTGACCTTATTTGGTCAATTGTTCTTAACCATAATCAAGGTAAGGTAAAATCCTAAATTCTAGTTTTCGTTTCATTCAATTCGAATTATTATTGAATTAGTTATGAATTTTTGAAGATTAGAATTTTATTTGTTCTAGGATGATCATTCTTAGGGTTTAAAGGTTATTAGGAGTATGAATATATTTCATGATGAAAAAATTTAAATCCTATGAATGAGTATTAAAATAGGATTTTTGTATGAATCAATAGATGTTAATCTAGGGTTATTCGTACCAAGAAAGATTGAAACAAAAAATCAATATTTTGTGTGTTGTGCATGTGTGTGTCGTGTGTGTGGGTGTGTGTGCCGTGTGTGTGTATGTGTTTTATATAAAGAATTTTGGTGTAAAATTGTTTTACAAATTGTTTTGGATAAAATATTTTGGTATCAAAATGTTTTGATTTTGAATAAAAATATTTTTGGGTTAGAAATCTAACCAAGATTAAAGCTGAAAATCAGTTTCCAAATCCCTAGTGACCAAACTGAAAATCTGGAAATTAGGGGCTGTTTTGTAAATCCTGAAAGTCAGGGGAATGTTCTATCATTCCTGAAAGATGAAGGACTGTTCAGTAATTACTGAAAGTTGAAGGACTATTTTGCAAATAGTCATAAGTTGAGGGACTGTTTTGCAAATATTTAAAAGTTGAGAGACTGTTTTGCAAATACCTAAAAGTTGAGGGACTATTTTGTAAATATTCAAAAGTTGAGGACCACTTTGTAAATTCTTTAAAGATGAAGGGTCTTTTTGTAAATACTCAAAGTAGAGGCTTTTAAAAGTACTTCTAAGGAAAGGAAAATTTGTAAAAGGTTAAAGAAGAAGAACCGAAGTAAAATAAAGGCGATTTCTAAGAATAGAAAGTGTAAGTCCTAGAATCATGGAAAGATCCAAAAAAGGGGAAAAAGTGTCCAAATATAGAAAATCACTATTTTAGGAAGGTTACCTAAAATAAGAAAGATACTATTTAAGAAAGATACTTAAATAGAAGAAAGATACTATTTAAGAAAGAATCTTAAATAGAAGGTAAATATTTTAGAAAAGTTACCTAAAATAGAACGATACTATTCAAGAAAGAGACCTTAAATAGAAGGTTACTATTTTAGGAAGGTACCTAAAATAGAGGATACCATTTTAGGAAAGTTACCTGAAATAGAAAGATAGTTAACTAGAAAGATGAGTCCAAAAGTAACTCATAAGTTAACTAAAGATAAATCAACTAGGGTACATAAGAAGTAATAAACAATTGCTTGTACCTAAAATGATATCTTTGCATGACTGTAGGTTATACAAGAAATGCAATGGAAGCAAGCTAAGGTAAAGAATTACGTTCCTAAACACTTTGTGTATCGATTCTTTGGAAACTCTATCGAGTCTTTTCAAAATTATACTATCATGTGGCGATAGTGTTTTATAAAATATTCCCAGGACATGAAGCGTCTTTTGGAAATCTTATCTATGATATGTATTGTTCATGGATATCTAAAGTATTGACTTTGCTTATGTGTATTCTTGTTTAATATGAATGCACTATATGTTAGACTTGTATGAATGTACATGCATGTCAAGATTATATGAAATGATATTGGACTTGTATGATATGTGTTACGTACTTGTCTTAATATACTTTTATGCGCACTCGACATCAAACAGATGATAGGATAGGAATTACTCAATGTAGGGTATATCCTGAATAACAATTATAATATGGAATTGTAATGCCATACTTCCTTGATTGAACTTTATTGTTATAATCTTTCGTTGAAATGCTTCGATTGAACCGTCATTCGGGCCATCTCCTCATAACTTCAAGGAGATCACGTAATGACTTACTAGGCATCTTTCGCTCATTCCTTCATTCTTATTTTTCCTCCAGGTATGGGAATAAGGATGGAAGATCGTTGTAGGAAGGACGGCGATCAATAAAGAGTTATAGAAGAATTATAGACGAACCCGGAATTTTAGTTAGTTTAAATAAAGCTAGTAGGTGTTACTAGTCGTTACATTTGATACTTCCGCACTTATGTAACGTTTATTACTTTTGTTACCGTTGGGTTGAATAAGTTTGAATATTAAGTTACCGTTGGATTTGAATATTTAAATGTTTAGTATCCGTTGGGACCCTATTTTGGGTATTTATTCATATTGATGAATATTATTATATAAAAGAAATTCTGGGTCATTACAGTTGGTATCAGAGCTCCAGTTTTAGGTCTTATGGGAAGAAATGGTTTTAGGTCTTATGGGAAGAATACCTCTAGCTTTAGGAATCCTTAGTTCTAAGAATGTACTTGAATGGAGGCAACCTTAAACCTAGATGTAAGTCATGCCTTACTTAAGATTATTTTATGAGTGAGGTAGACTAAATGGAAAAGTTAAATGTATAACTTACTTGCATGCTTGAATGAATTAGAGTATATTTCTTTAAGTATGACATATATATTCAGAAAGATATACTAATGATGACCTGCCTTGACTCTAGGAGATGATCAGGAGATATTCTTTGAGTTTTGGCTGGTAATATGATCTAGAAGTGTCAGAGGTACCTATAGAGGAAGACGAGGCAGTTATCGAGGTAATAGAAGATGATGTTCCTAAGATGGAGATACTTGAGGTACAAGCTGAAGAGATTGGGAGTAGTGAAGCTACTCCAATTGTAATTGAATATGATGATCAAGAGTTAGAGCCAGTAAGAAGGTCTAGAGGAAGACCAAAAGGTTCTAAAAAGACACCAAAGGTACCTAGTGGAAGACCTAGGGGAAGAACTAGGAAGGTGTTGTTTCACGATTGAAAAGTGGGACGTTGAGCTGCTTATGAGTAGAGAAAATGAGTAGTTAGTTCTAAATGAACTCCAGATATTTTGTTTAATTTAAAGATTTTAATGCAATGATAATATTTGAGTATTTTGAGGAAGTGTTTGTGTTTTGTTCTTAAGTGTTAAGCGTGTGTGCTAACATAGAACGAGAAATTGGTCGAGTGAAAAGACCATGTGTGAAAAATATTTGGCTTATTGAAATGGCCAAGTGAGAACAATGATTGGTCTACTGAAACGACCAATGTGAAAAGATGAACGGCTTATTGAAACGGTCGAGTGTAATTAAGTTTGGGTCTAGTGAAACGACCGGTATTTGATAAGTGGTCTATTGAAACGACCAATGATCTAATGAAACGACGACTAAAAGGAAAAAGTTAAAATCCTTTGAGACGGATTCAATGAGATAATCATCCAAGTAACAAACCTATAAGAAGTTATGTTTCCCTAACTATAATGTCCCAAAGGGGAAAGGTTACTAGATCTAGGAAGTTACTAAATTTAGAAAGTTACTATTTTAGGAAAGTATCTAAAATAGAAAGTATAAAAGTAACTATTTTAGGAAAGTGCCTAAAATAGAAAGCATAGAAAATACTATTTTAGGAAAGTGCCTAAAATAGAAAGTATAGAAATTACTATTTTAGAAAAGTACCTAAAATAGAAAGTATAAAAGTACTATTTTAAGAGAGTGCCTAAAATGGAAAGTATAGAAGCTACTATTTTAGAAAAGTACCTACGATAGAAAGTATAGAAGTTACTGTTTTAGGAGAGTGCCTAAAATATAAAGTATAGAAGTTCCTATTTTAGGAAAGTACCTAAAATAGAAAGTATAAAATAGAAAGTATAGAAGTTCCTATTTTAGGAAAGTGCCTAAAATAGAAAGTATAGAAGTTACTGTTTTAGGAGAGTGCCTAAAATAGAAAGTATAAAATAGAAAGTATAAAGTAGAAAGTATGAAAGTTACTATTTCAGGAAAGTTGCCTAAAATAGAAAGCTTATTTAACCAAACCAAGGAGTCAAGAATAACTCGTAGGTTAACAAGAAGAACTATTAAAGTGTTTTAGAAACGGAAAATCTTCAAAAGTTAAAATCTAGTCTGTTGAGACAGGAGGTGAGAAGAGTTGAGAACAAAGAGATAAGAAAGTTAATTATAGTCTGTTGAGACGAAAAAAAAATTTAATTATAGTCTGTTGAGACGAAAATATAAAACCGAAGTAGTCTTTTGAGACGGAACCATAAAGTATTAACTAGCAAGACGGCTACGTATATAGATGTAGTGAGTTAGTTAAACTAAATAATATAGTTATTATTACTTATTAAAGAAGCTAGTGGACCGAAAAGTGCCACTGGAAACTGGAAGCTGGGACCAAGATGGGACCAGTAACAAAAGGAAAGCTACGGATAAGAACCGTGAGAAGAAGGTACTGCAAGCAAGTACCAGAATAAGAATCCCGATAACCGAGAGAATGGGAACAAAATTGATGCCCAAGGGCGAGGAACTACTGAGAAATGTCAAGTGTGCGAGGGGAAGCACAAGACTGATGAATGCTGGTATAAGGAAAAAAATGTTACAATTGTGACAAGATGGGACATCCGCAATGGAAGTACCCAGAACCAAAGGAAGCTAGAATTTCTCAAGGAGAAAAATATGATAAAAGAACCGGTAGTGGTTGTGGACGAGTGTTACCATGATTGTCAAGGACGCAAGAGCCAGTAATGATTTTGTTGAAGATACAATTCAACTCTATGCTAGTGATGTGTATGCATTGTTTGATTCTGGTGCTACGCATTCAATTATTAGTACTTGTTTGGCAAAGAAATTGAACTTGGAACCTGAGGCATTAGACTTACCTCTGATCATAGATACTCTGACGAGAGAGTCAATTCTTATTTCATATGCATATAAGTGTTGTCCTTTGAAAATAGGAGAAAGTGAACTCAAGGTTGATCTTACCGAGTTAGAAATGAATGAAATTGATATCATCTTGGGGATAGATTGGTTAGCTGCTTACCATGCCAAGATAGATTGATTTAAGAAAGAAGTTTACTTCAGATTACCATCTGGAGAAGAGTTTTAATTACCAAGAATCGAATACTAGAACCTAATTAAGCTTTATTTCAGTGATGAAAGCCCGAATGTTATTGGATAAAGGATTGATATGGCCGAGTGTTTCACAGTGGAGTGCACCGATACTATTTGTGAAAAAGAAGGATGGATCGATGAGGATGTGCATCGACTATCGAGAATTGAATCGTGTGACGGTAAGGAACCAGTACCGTTACCTAGGATAGATGACTTATTTGATCAACATCGGGGAGCATGTTACTTTTCGAAGATAAATTGAGGTCTGGCTACCATCAGTTAAGAAAGAAAGAAGATATTGCAAAGACGGCCTTTAGGACAAAGTACGGTCACTACGAGTTTTTGATTATGCCGTTCGGATTGACTAATGCACCAGCAGCATTCATGGAACTGATGAATAGGATATTTCAGAAGTTCTTAGATAAATGTGTGATTGTATTCATTGATAATGTTTTGGTATATACAGAGACCAAGGGAGAGCATGAAGAGCACTTGAGGTTAGTGCTGCAAATTCTTAGAGAACAAAAATTGTATGCTAAATTCAAGAAGTGCGAATTTTGGCTAGAGAAAGTGGCATTCTTAGGACGTGTGATATCTAAGGATGAAGTTGCAGTGGATCCAACAAAACTAGAAGCTATAGTGAATTGGGAAAGACCAACCACAATTAATGAAATAAGAAGTTTCTTGGGATTGGCTGGTTACTATAGGATATTCGTTGAAGGATTCTCTAAGTTGTCAGGACCGAAAATTAGGTTAACACAGAAAGGAGCAAGGTTCGTTTGGTCAGAAGAATGTGAAAAGAATTTTCAGGAACTGAATCAAAGAATAGTGTCTGCACCAGTTCTTACGTTACCATCTGGATCATACGGATTTGTAATTTATAGTGATACTTCCCTTAAAGGATTAGGCTGCGTATTGATGCAAAATGATAAGGTTATAGCCTACGCGTCAAGGAAATTGAAAAACCGTGAGAAGAATTACCCGACTCATGATTTAGGATTAGCAGCAGTGGTGTTGCATTAAAGATTTGGAGACATTACTTGTACGAAATGACTTGTCAGATTTATATGGATCATAAGAGTCTTAAGTATATTTCCACCCAAAAGGAACTTAATATGAGGCAAAGGAGATGGTTAGAATTACTTAATGATTATGATTGTACCATTTTGTATCACCCAGGGAAGGCCAATAAGGTGGCTGATACCATAGAACCTTGGCAATGTTGATTTCTAAGGGGGTAAGAGTATGGAACAAGATTGAAATTACCATTTTAGAAGTACGAGTTAGTGGATATTTAGCGCGATTGAGCGTGCACCCTGTGCTTTTGATTAGGATTAAAGAAGCACAAGGATTGGAAGAGGAAAGGGATGTCCTCATGGGCAAAGGACAAGGCAAAGATCTTAGTATGGGCGAAGATGGGATCTTAAGGTATAAGTCAGGAATTTGGGTACCAGACAACCCAAAGCAAGAGATCTTACAAGAGTCGCACTGTTCGAAATTTTCTGTTCATACCAGGAATACAAAGATGTATAGGAAATTAATGGGTATCCATGATGATTGGATTTGATTTTTGTGTTCTCGTACCTTGAACACTACATATAATATTATTTTGTCCATTTGATGAGGAATTTATATGATTTGGTCTAGACAGATTGAAATGATCTTAATGTTAAATGAATTGGTCTAGACAGATTGAAATGACCTTAATATTAAATAAATTGGTCTAGACAGATTGAAATGACCTTAATATTAAATGAATTGGTCTGAACAGATTGAAATGACCTTAATGTTAAATGAATTGGTCTAGACAGATTGAAATGACCTTAATATTAAATGAATTGGTCTAGACATATTGAAATGACCTTAATATTAAATGAATTGGTCTAGACAGATTGAAATGACCTTAATGTCAAATGAATTGGTCTAGACAGATTGAAATGACCTTAATATTAAATGAATTGGTTTAGACAGATTGAAATGACCTTAATATTAAATAAAGTGGTCTAGACAGATTGAAATGACCTTAATGTTAAATGAAGTGGTCTAGACATATTGAAATGACCTTAATGTTAAATGAATTGGTCTAGATAGATTGAAATGACCTTAATATTAAATGAATTGGTCTAGACAGATTGAAATGACCTTAATGTTAAATGAAGTGGTCTAGACAGATTGAAATGACCTTAATATTAAATGAATTGGTTTAGACAGATTGAAATGACCTTAATGTTAAATGAAGTGGTCTAGACAGATTGAAATGACCTTAATGTTGAATGAATTGGTTTAGACTAATTGAAATGACCTTAAATTCTATAGATGTAATTATCATGATGCATCAGGATAAGGGAGCGCTCTGATAAAAGCGTAGGGGACCTTATTCAACGATCGCCTGAAATGGTGTATCGGAGTCACCTAGATGAAAGGTGCACCAGTACTTAGAATTGACACACATATGTGTATAAAATCTCTATATGTTAATTGTAAAAGTACCATTACTTGTTATTTGGAAGAGTATCTTTCATTGTCAATGGAAATGTGAGATTATAGCAATGGAGCAACCACACCGAACGAGAGGCGACAAGGGAACTCGAAAGCGAGATGTGCGAAATGTATCCCGATCTCTTCGAAAATTGAGGTACGTTTAGTTTGGAGGACCAAACTCTTTTAAGGGGGTAAGAATGTAAAGACCCGAATTTTTTTAATTTAAATTCCTTAGTATTATTTAATTAGAAAAAAATAAAATAATACTTATTTAATTGTTTTGGATTTGGACTAAATTAAATGGGCCAAGTGGATGGAGGATTAAATGGGCTTGGTAAGGAAATCAAAACCCAATAGGGTTAAGAAAGCCTTTTCCTAATAGGGCTAGTAAAAACCTAAACCTACACTATTTAAACGCAAGCTCTCCTAAATTTTTCCCATAATCCCATAATTTGCAAAGATTTTTTTTTTTTTAAAAACCCTAGTCTAAGGGGCGGCGGCAGAACTGAAGGAGAGGGGAGAACAGCCGAGTCTTGACCTTTTTTGGTCAATTGTTCTTAACCATAATAAGGTAAGGTAAAATCCTAAATTCTAGTTTTCGTTTCATTCAATTCGGATTATTATTGAATTAGTTATGAATTTTTGAAGATTAGAATTTTATTTGTTCTAGGATGATCATTCTTAGGGTTTAAAGGTTATTAGGAGTATGAATATATTTCATGATGGAAAAATTTAAATCCTATGAATGAGTATTAAAATAGGATTTGTGTATGAATCAATAGATGTTAATCTAGGGTTATTCGTACCAAGAAAGATTGAAACAAAATAAATATTTTGTGTGTTGTGCATGTGTGTGCCGTGTGTGTGGTGTGTGTGCCATGTTGATGAGTGGATTTGATACATATCTTTTACCTATGTTTCCGGATACTTTATATTGATTTTTTGATGTATTTAGATTAGTTTTGATGTCATTTGAGAGATATTCTGTAATGTGAGGTTGTGTGAAAAACAATGCACTTTGAGGGTATTTTTGTCTTTTTCTTTGTAATTGATCATGGAACCGAAGAGTGCAAGTTAATTGTCAATGAAAAAGGGCAACAAATTGGTCAAGGTTCAAGCTCGGGGTCAAACAAAGTCAAGGGGCGAAGGCCAGGTCAAAGCTGAGTCAAAGTTGGGCAATTCTGCATATGGCACGAGTGGAGCACGACTGAAGAAGGCCAGAGCACGACTTGGGAACGAGTGGAAAACCAAGCACAAAGACAGCAAACTGATCAGAACGAGTGGGGGTGATTAGCACGACTCGTTCTCACGAGTGGCAACCAAGGCATGATTCCAAGAGAGTTGATCAGAACGAGTGGAGGGCCTGTGCACGAGTCGTGATCACGACTTGGACTGAAGGGCACGACTCGTGCTAATTAGCACGACTCGTGCCAGGACGCGGTTTATGACGTCATTCCGGATTTGTGAGCAGATTTCCATGGTTTAATTGATTTTGGTTTCCTAATTAGAGGAGGACTAAATTAAGGAGTATATATACTCCCTTTAGAACAATTATTAAGTACCTTTTGTTTTAGTTTCTTGCCTAGGTTTTTGAAGGATTGCAAGAGTTTATTTTCAAGGTTTTCTGCAAGGATTTCAGGTCTGATGTATTGTTGCTATTCATATTTTGTGATGTCAATCCTGAGTATGAGTAGCTAAGTTCTTTGTAGTTCACGGATTGGCGTAGCCCGTATTTGATCTTTATGTTAAGTCTTTAATCTTCTTTTAATTGTGGGGTTAGTTCATTCTAGTATTTGTAATTGATATTTGGTATGATTCTTGCATTTGCGTGGGGAATTGTGCGTGAACACTATTAGGGTGATTGGACTCGATTGACGATCTTGCGTGAATCGATTGAGTCTAGGTTTCATTAATTCTTTTGTGCTTAATGAATTGAGTTGTTGTCAATTTGATCTTGCGTGACAATTGATAGTTACTCAATAATAGAATTGCAACCCGGCCATCTAACCGTCCCAATTCTTACAAAAGCGAAGAAACCCTAAAACCCAATTAATATTTTCATCAATCAAAAGGCATAAAGAGATAATATGTGGTGAGCCCAATTCGTGAACTAGTTGTTAAATCCTTGAATTTCTTCTGCGAGCTTGCTTATTTGTTACTTTAGTTGTTTAATTGTCTTAATTTTCTTTCGTAATTAGTTTTTAATAAATCCAAACCAAAAACTCCTTTCTAGTACTTTTAGCATTAATTAAATTTACTTGTTAAAACACACGAGTCTCTGTGGTTCGACCCTTGCTTGTGCATATTGCTACAATGGTAACTTTTACTTGCAAGGTATTTTTATTACACAGTGGATTTTTATCCATCAAGTTTTTGGCGCCGTTGCCGGGGACTTGTTGTGATTTTTAACAAGTTTATTTAATCGGTGGATGTTTGGTAGACGTTCCTTGAATCCCACGTTGGTTCCTGTGAACGATAATATTGACATACTCACTAGGGGCATTCCCTCTATTCAAGAGTCAACTGATTCTGAAACTTCTGTCACCGGGACAGAGGAAGAATTAAGTGAGTTGGAAACTTCTTCCACCGAGGAAGAAGAAGAATTTAATTTTGTGATGGCGGACCAAGTCATGAATGCATTTGCTAGGCCAAGAGTCGACACATCGGTGTCGTGCATAGTGTTGCCCGATGCAACACTAGCCTATGAAATCAAAGGCCAATATTTTAACATGATTCCTAATTTTTATGGCCTAGCCGGTGAGGATGCATTAGCGTTTTTGAGAGAATTCATGTCTACCGTGAGTGGGTTCCCTATAAAGGAGGGTGTTACATCGGAGCACTTGAGACTGAAGTGTTTCCCATATGCATTGAAAGATAAAGCCAAAACTTGGCTATTGTTACTTCCTTCCAGTAGCATCACTACTTGGGATGCTTTACATGATGCTTTTCTTACTAAGTTTTACCCTTATGATGCATTGACAAATTTTAGGGTGAAAATTATGGGATTTGTACAGGAACCTGGGGAAGCCTTCCACGAGACATGGGATAGATTTAGGATGCTACAAATTCAATGTCCTCACCATAATTTTCCTGCTTCTATGCTGCATCAAACATTTTATGGGGCTTTATCCCCTGAATACCAATCCATGGTTGATAATGTAGCAGGAGGTAGTTTGGGTACCAAGACTGTACAACAATGCCAGGAACTGTTTGAGATGTTGAGTGCTAATTCTCAACAAAAGGGTTCTAGGGGGGCAACAAGGGGAGTGAATGAGGTAGGGCTAAGCAACGAGCTTGCAAAGCAAATTGCATTGTTAAACCAAAGATTTGATAAATTAGCTTTGCAAAATGCTTCTTCTTCTTCTATGCCTTCTACTACTCATCTTGTGTATGATAGCTGTGTTACATGTGGATCTAAATCTCATGACTATAACTCATGTCCCTCTACTAGTCCCTTTAGCTATGAAACTGGGCAGGTACAGGCAAAGCAAGGATTTGGTCAACGGTTCCCACCAAACAACAATCAGTTTGGGAACAATTACAATCAAGGATGGCAAGCAGGGCCGAGACATCCCAATCTGTCATGGGGTGGAAATTAACAGAATAAGACTCTCCATCCCCAACCACCTCAGGGGCCCTATGAAAGGAAGAAAGAGCCTTGGGAAGAGGCGATGGATCGAATGAGAGCGGAGCAACTCCAAGCAAGGGCAGAACAGCAGCAAGCAAACAACAATCAAGCTGCTGCAATGAAAAAGCTGGAAACCCAAATGGGTCAATTGGCGGAGGCGTTACAGGGACGACAGCCGGGTACATTCTCTATCCAAGGGGAGCAAGCCAAGGCCATCATCACCCTACGTGGTGGCAAATAGGTAGACAATCAGGTAGCTTCTCCTTCTTCTCTTCCTACACCCCCTCTTGTTGATTCCCCTGTTGTGGAACCCCCCAATGTGGAAAATGTGATTGTTAAGGATGTTGTGTCTGAGGATGAAGGTACAAATGGATTGGGGAAAGATGTGACTGTTGAGAAACCCATCCCCAAGCCATATGTACCTCTCATACCTTTTCCTGGAAGATTTTTGAGGAACAAACTTGATCACCAAATTAAAGAATTGATTGACATGTTTTCAAAAGTTAATATAAATTTGCCTTTGTTGAATGTGATCAAGAATGTTCCTGCATATGCAAAATTCTTTAAAGAAATTAATTCCAAGAAAATTCAGTACGAAAAAGATGAGAAATTGTTTTTGGGTGAGAATGCGAGCGCTGTAGTCAAACATAGTCTTCCACCGAAAATGAAAGACCCCGGGAGTTTTCTAATTTCCATTACTTTGGGGGATTCTCACATGGTGAAAGCTATGCTTGATCTTGGTACGAGCATTAATCTGTTACCGTATTACATGTATCTTGAGTTGGGTTTACCTGAGCTAAAACCCACTATGATGGCCCTGCAACTTGTTGATAGGTCCATTAAAAGACCATTGGGCATCGTAGAGGATGTTTTAGTTCAGGTTGGGTCATTGATCATTCCTGTAGATTTTGTGGTTCAAGAGATGCCTCGCGGTGAGGGTAGTCGCCGTGATTCACCCATATTGCTTGGGAGACCATTCATGGCAACGACCAACACCGTGATCAATGTTGGTAATGGCACTCTATCTATGACCGTCGCAAATGAAAAGATTGAAATAAATGTTTTTGATGTAATGAAAAATGCGGTGGGTCATGATGAGTCGTGCATGTTTGTGGATGAGACTGATGAGGTTGATGATTGTGTGAGTGAGATTTCATGGCATGAGAGAGATTGTGAGGAGCTAGAGTCATTGATTTCAATGGGCGGTGAGAAACCTAGGGATAATGCGGATGCTTAACTGATGGCTGTGGATAAGGCCGACGAGCACCATCCTAGTGATGGCCCGTTTCACCCCCTAGGCCACTTCAATGAGAAATTGGCGCCCTCTATTGTGATTCCCCCAGTCCTTGAGTTGAAAACTCCCCCTTCTAATTTAAAATATGCATTTTTAGGAGAGGGAGAGACTTTACCTATCATAATTGCATCTGATTTGTCCACGGACCAAGAGGCCCAATTGATTGCTATTTTGTGTGAGTATAAAGAGGCCATTGGGTGGACATTAAAGGACATTAAGGGAATTAGTCCCTCGATGTGCATGCACAAAATTCATCTCTTGGATGGTGCCAAGCCGTCTAGAGAGAGACAGAGGAGGCTGAATCCTCACATGGAGGAAGCCGTGAGAAAAGAGGTCCTAAAATTGCTAGATGCGAGTATTATTTACCCGGTGGCTGAGAGTGAATGGGTGAGCCCGGTACAAGTTGTACCAAAAAGATCGGGCATTACTTTTGTTCAAAATGAGAAAGGTGAGGATGTGCCAATAAGGGAAGTGACTGGTCTTAGGATGTGTATTGACTTGAGAAAATTAAATGCTGCGACCAAGAAAGATCACTTTCCCTTGCCTTTTATTGATCAGATGTTAGAGAGGTTGGCGGGTCATTCTTACTATTGTTTTCTTGATGGTTTTTTGGGGTATAATCAGATTGCCATAGCCCCTGAAGATCAGTCCAAAACCACCTTCACATGTCCTTTTGTCACATACACATTTAGGAGGATGCCCTTCGGGCTCTGCAATGCACTTGCGACATTTCAAAGGTGTATGACCTCCATTTTTTCTGATATGATTGAGCGGTGCGTTGAGGTATTCATGGATGAGTTTTCCGTTGTAGGGGATAGTTTTGAGGGTTGCTTAAAGAATTTGACATCTGTTTTAAAAAGGTGTTGCGAAACCAACTTGACTTTGAGTTGGGAAAAGTGTCACTTTCTTGTGAAGCATGGTATTGTTTTGGGGCACATTGTGTCGAGTAAGGGGATTGAGGTTGATAGAGCTAAAATTGATGTGATTGCTAAACTACCTCCTCCGAATTCGGTCAAGGGTGTGCGAAGTTTTCTTGGGCATGCGGGTTTCTATAGGCGATTCATAAAAGACTTTTCAAAAATTTGTAAGCCTTTATGTAATCTGCTTGCCAAGGATACGGAGTTCATCTTTGACCAAGAGTGTGTTGATGCTTTCGATTTGCTTAAGGAAAAGTTGACGTGTGCCCCCATTCTTTCTAGTCCCAATTGGTCTCACCCTTTTAAGATCATGTGCGATGCCTCGGATTTTGCTATTGGGGCTGTTTTGGGACAAAGGATAGATAAATTGCCTTCCGTTATCCACTATGCAAGTATAACACTTAATGATGCACAACTGAATTATACCACCACTGAAAAAGAATTTTTAGCTGTTGTGTTTGCTTTGGAAAAATTCCGTTCTTACTTGCTTGGGTCGAAGGTGATTATTTATTCTGATCATGTGGCGTTGAAACATTTGTTAAATAAGAAAGATGCTAAGCCTCGTTTGTTGAGGTGGATGTTATTGTTACAAGAGTTTGATGTCGAGATCCGGGATAAAAAGGGGACTGAAAATGTGTTGGCGGATCATTTATCGAGGCTTGAGGACTATTCGTATTTGAATGTCGAAGAAAGTTTGGTTCCGGTTAATGAAAATTTTCCGGATGAACAACTTCTTGCTGTACATGTCCAAGAGCCTTGGTATGCTGATTTCGTTAATTACTTGGTGTCTAATATGTTTCCACCACACTTCACTTATGACCAAAAACGCAAGTTTAAGTCTGATGTGAAATATTACATTTGGGATGATCCTTATCTGTGGAAAATTTGCCCAGACAAAATTGTTAGGAGATGTGTCCCGGACCATGAGCAGAGTAGTGTGATGAGATTTTGTCATGAACTCCAATCTGGGGGTCATTTTAGTGGCCAAAAGACTGCTAGAAAAGTGCTTCAATCGGGTCTTTATTGGCCTACTCTGTTTAAAGATGCTCAAGAGTTTTGCCTTAGGTGTGATAGGTGTCAACGGTCCGGGAACATAGGAAAGAGAGATGAGATGCCCTTACAACGTAATCTTATTGTTGACATATTTGATGTGTGGGGCATTGATTTTATGGGCCCTTTTCCCCCGTCCCACGATTATTTGTATATACTTGTGGCAGTTGATTATGTGTCTAAATGGGTGGAGGCAATTCCTGCCTGCACAAATGATGCTAATGTCGTTTGCAAGTTTGTTTGTGAGAATATTTTCAGCAGGTATGGCATGCCACAAGCAATCATTAGTGATCAAGGGACGCATTTCACGAACCGGATGTTCAATTGGTTGTTGAAAAAGTATGGGGTAGTTCACAAATTAGCCACGACCTATCATCCTCAAACTTCGGGCCAAGTAGAGGTGAGTAATCGCCAAATCAAAGGGGTGCTTGAGAAAACAGTGCGCCCGAATCGCAAGGATTGGTCTCAGAAATTGTGTGATGCATTGTGGGCATATCGGACAGCATACAAGACCCCTATTGGCATGAGTCTGTATCGTATTGTTTATGGAAAGGAGTGCCATCTCCGGGTTGAATTGGAACATAGAGCTTATTGGGCCACCAAAGAGCTCAACATGGATTTGGCTCTGGCAGGTGAAAAGAGGTTGCTTGATTTGGATGACCTCGAAGAACTTCGACAAGATAGTTATGAGAGCGCAAAATTGTATAAAGAGAGGACCAAACGATACCATGACAAAAATTTGAAGCCCAAGTTCATAAGACCGGGTATGAAAGTCCTTCTCTTCAACTCTCGTCTAAAGCTCTTTCCGGGCAAGTTGAGTTCTAGGTGGTCAATCCCTTATGATGTGGTGCGTGTGTTTCTGCATGGAGCAGTTGAACTCAAGAATCCAAAAGACGAGAATGTGTTTAAAGTCAATGGCCATCGAGTGAAACCATATTACGAAGGGGTGTCAATTTTGGAAGACATCAATGAGATTGACGTGATTGAGTTGGTGGACCCGGAGGAGGCCACCTAATTCTGTTGGGGCATGACGTTGAGCTTAACGACTATAACCAAAAAGCGCTGATTGGGAGGCAACCCAATGTAGGTAACATTTACTGCTTTCCGTATTTTCTTTTCAGTTTTATTCATCTTTGCATTTAGGTTGTGTGGTGTTTTTCTTGGTCTATGCCATGAGGACATAGCATGATTTAAGTGTGGGGGTGGTGGTATTTATAAAAAAAAAATAAAAAATTCTCTTCCGCTTTTATTGGTTTTTATTTCGTAAACGTGTCGAACTACGGTGACCTGAGCCTATTCTTGTGGGTAGTCCGCCCACATTAATGGGGACGTAGGCAACGAAAGTGCGGTCAAAATGTGTATCAATTTCGGCATGCAAATGGTCTAGCCAAAGACGTTAAAAAAGGGTGGCTCACCGGGAGACAACCCGGATTTATATGTATTTTGTATTAAACTGGTGCTACTGAAGGGTATTTTTCTCTGTCTAATGATGTGTAGGAAAACGTGCGTGGAGGAGCCAAAGTCCTGGGCTTAAAAAAAAAATTGAATTGGCCCAGGCAAGGCACGACTCGTGCTCCTGAGCACAAATGGGAGCACGAGTGGGAACGAGTGCCATTCTTAATCAGAACGACTTGGGGGTTCAGTCACGAGTCGTGGGCACGAATGGTTTCAAAGGGGCACGACTCGTGCTAAATGGCACGACTCGTGCCAAAATCGAAATTAAACCATCAATTTTCCTAAAACCCTTCAGTCGTGCTTCCCTCTTTCAAAATTTCAGCCGTCGCCCTTCTCTCTCTACCCTAATTTTATAAACCCTTCTATATCTCTCTAAAAATTACCCTTCTAAACCTCAAATTTCCACCCCTAACCCACCAAATCTTCTTCCCCATCCCATTTACTCTACCCTAAGCCAAAATTTAGCCCCTAATATTCCTCCATTGTTGGTGATTTCTTGAAGGAAAGCTTGAATTTGAAGGTGGTGTTGGGTTTGTTGAATGCTTGGTGTGGAGTGCGGTTTGGAGCAAATTTCTTTGGGGTGTGGTACTACATTGATCTTCTCCATCTTTTCCGACCTTCTTCTCAGTTTTCGGTGAGTTTTCCGGCGAACTTTCCGGCCGAGTTCCGGCGACAACTGTTCAGAGGTACTTTTTGTTTCAGTTTTCCCCGTTGATTTTAAGTTGTGTGGATTGTTAATTGGGATATTGGAGGAAGTTGGGATTGTTTGGCCATTATTAGTGTTTTGCAAATATTCTGTGTTGAGTTGTATTGGTTGAGATATGGGGAGAACAAAAGATAATAGTAAGGGAGGTAAAGGAGTTGACGCCCCCCCTAGAAAAAAAAGAAACATTGTTGTTGAAGAACCTCCACGAGTTCCCGACGATTTCATGGGATTGACAAGATTGACGGATTCTCAAAAAAATAAATGGAGAAATTTAGCTAATGGGAGAGATGTCCAGGTGACCAGATTCTTATGTGAGGATACGTTGCGGAAATTGGGTCTCCATGGCTTGGTTGCGGGGCTACTGAACAACATCGGGTTAGGTGGATTTTTGGGCAAGAGTGCGGGTGTGTACAAGCGAGTCACACTAGAGTTTCTGGCAACATTAGAGAGACGGGAGGAGAATGGAGTTTGGAGTGTTCGTTTCAATGTGAATGATATCACGAGGACATTGTCGTATGCTGCAGCTAGGGAGTACTTGGGTGTGAGTGAGCCCAGAGGAGAGTGGTCGGAAAGGGACAGAACGGTAGAGACGTTTTGTCTTTGAGTTAACGGGAAAGTTCATGCAAAAGCCCTACGTGGTCATGAAGTCTCTTTCCCATCCTGCGTGGAAACTTCTTTATAGGGGTTTATCTATGATTTCTATGCTAATGGCGAGCCGGCGCAGATGAATGCCCTACAGTTTGCGACTATGGAGTGTGCTTTACCCTCCAACACTGTTATCCCAGATTGGATTGATTTGTTTTTCAGGAGATGTGAAGCTTTATCGGTCAATGGGAATGGGAATATTCCGGTTGGGGGTATGGTTACTTTATTGGTGGAGAATTTTGTTCGTAACCATCCTAGATCAGTGGGAAATGCGGAGGGGCCCCTATTCTATGATCGGTACTTTCTATACCGATATGACACCTTTGAGAGGATCTCGGGGCAGAATGAAGCCTTGACGTTTAATTATGGTGGTGGTAGGAGTTTCCGGTGTGCGCAGGGGGTGGTATTTCCTTCTGGCCCATATGCACGGGATTGGAGGATGCCATATGTTGCAGATATGACATTGCGTGACATGAGGAGAGATATGGGCGAAAGGGTAAGTGATGAAGAAGAAGAGCAGCAGCAGCATCAAGGTGGCGAGGACCATTAGATGAGAGAGCAGTTTCAGGCTGGGACGAGTGGAGGCTATGCAGGCCATGGTCAGGGTCAGTCGAGTATGGCGGGGGCCTTTGGTAATTGGGATGATATGAGAGCTTATTTGGAGGCTCAGCATTAGAGAGATGCGGATGAGAGGGAGAGAAGATATAAAGAGGAGTGTGAAGCCCGGGAGGCGCAGAACTTGATGTGGCGCAATCGGTTTGATTATGTTGATAGGAGATGGGATGCTCAGGACGACAGATTTGAGGCTTTGGAGGATAGGCTAGAAAATACGAATAGAATGGTATATCAGCAGGAACTTTGGATGCAGCAGTTCGAGCCGAGACACTACGAGCCGGTCCCAGATGAGCACTTTGTGGAGATGATGAGGAGAGCAGATAGGCGCAGACAGCGGCAGTTGGCCCGTGAGGCCCAGTTTCCGGATGGGGGCTTTGGCCCGAGATATTGAGGGTACCTTTTCTTATACCCTTCCCTTTTTACATTTAAACTGTCCTGTTTTATTATTGTGCACACATTGAGGACACTGTGGAGTTTAAGTGTGGGGGAAGGGCGGTGCTTTGTATTGTATATATATATAAAAAAATGAAAAAAAAAATAGAGCGGCTAAGTGAAAACCCGAAAGGGCACTTAGGAAAAAGGTGAGAACGTGAGTAGAAAATATCCTTATTCACCGGCGTGGAGACATAAGGGGAAGTTCGGAGTTCGGGTAGGATCATCTTTGGAGATGGAGGTTTGTGTTAGAGGCGTTAGGATAGAAATCCTCGTGCACCTTGGAGTAATAAGGGGGGTTGGAGAATAGCACGAGGTAAGTTTTTGTTGATTATTCCCCTTTTCTTAACATTAACTTTTGATTGAGGGTGTACATTACGTAGTGTGAGCAAGTGTGGGGGAAAATTTAGGACATTTTAGTTTCCCCCCACTATCATTGTGAGGGCCCTAGTTTGGACGATCATTTTATTATGGAGCTTGATGTCAAGCTAGGGCCATTGATTGTTCTTTGGGGAGTCGTATGGAGACGGAGTTTTGTACGCTCTGGTATATCATGTTTGATTGATTTGTGATTGAGGGGTAGAGGAGGCTAGGTATCATTTTCTTCCACACATCTGCTTTAGACCAATTTTAGATTGGAGTTAGGATATTACTCAGGGACGAGTAATGGTCTTAGTGTGGGGGAATTTGATGAGTGGATTTGATACATATCTTTTACCTATGTTTCCGGATGCTTTATATTGATTTTTTGATGTATTTAGATTATTTTTGATGTCATTTGAGAGATATTCTGTACTGTGAGGTTGTGTGAAAAACAATGCACTTTGAGGGTATTTTTGACTTTTTCTTTGTAATTGATCATGGAACCGAAGAGTGCAAGTTAATTGTCAATGAAAAAGGGCAACAAATTGGTCAAGGTTCAAGCTCGGGGTCAAACAAAGTCAAGGGCCGAAGGCCAGGTCAAAGCTGAGTCAAAGCTGGGCAATTCTGCATATGGCACGAGTGGAGCACGACTGAAGAAGGCCAGAGCACGACTTGGGAACGAGTGGAAAACCAAGCACAAAGACAACAAACTGATCAGAACGAGTGGGGGTGATTAGCACGACTCGTTCTCACGAGTGGCAACCAAGGCATGATTCCAAGAGAGTTGATCAGAACGAGTGGAGGGCCTGTGCACGAGTCGTGATCACGACTTGGACTGAAGGGCACGACTCGTGCTAATTAGCACGACTCGTGCCAGGACGCGGTTTATGACGTCATTCCGGATTTGTGAGCAGATTTCCATGGTTTAATTGATTTTGGTTTCCTAATTAGAGGAGGACTAAATTAAGGAGTATATATACTCCCTTTAGAACAATTATTAAGTACCTTTTGTTTTAGTTTCTTGCCTAGGTTTTTGAAGGATTGCAAGAGTTTATTTTCAAGGTTTTCTGCAAGGATTTCAGGTCTGATGTATTGTTGCTATTCATATTTTGTGATGTCAATCCTGAGTATGAGTAGCTAAGTTCTTTGTAGTTCACGGATTGGTGTAGCCCGTATTTGATCTTTATGTTAAGTCTTTAATATTCTTTTAATTGTGGGGTTAGTTCATTCTAATATTCATAATTGATATTTGGTATGATTCTTGCATTTGCGTGGGGAATTGTGCGTGAACACTTTTAGGGTGATTGGACTCGATTGACGATCTTGCGTGAATCGTTTGAGTCTAGGTTTCATTAATTCTTTTGTGCTTAATGAATTGAGTTGTTGTCAATTTGATCTTGCATGATAATTGATAGTTACTCAATAATAGAATTGCAACCCGGCCATCTAACCGTCCCAATTCTTACAAAAGCGAAGAAACCCTAAAACCCAATTAATATTTTCATCAATCAAAAGGCATAAAGAGATAATATGTGGTGAACCCAATCCGTGGACTAGTTGTTAAATCCTTGAATTTCTTCTGCGAGCTTGCTTATTTGTTACTTTAGTTGTTTAATTGTCTTAATTTTCTTTCGTAATTTGTTTTTAATAAATCCAAACCAAAAACTCCTTTCTAGTACTTTTAGCATTAATTAAATTTACTTGTTAAAACACACGAGTCTCTGTGGTTCGACCCTTGCTTGTGCATATTGCTACAACGGTAACTTGTACTTGCAAGATATTTTTATTACACAGTGGATTTTTATCCATCACATGTGTGTGTATGTGTTTTATATAAAGAATTTTGGTGTAAAATTGTTTTACAAATTGTTTTGGGTAAAATATTTTGGTATCAAAAGGTTTTGATTTTGAATAAAAATATTTTTGGGT
Organism: Adenophora triphylla var. japonica; assembly: GCA_022495995.1. Taxonomy (NCBI): domain Eukaryota; kingdom Viridiplantae; phylum Streptophyta; class Magnoliopsida; order Asterales; family Campanulaceae; genus Adenophora; species Adenophora triphylla. The sequence continues at coordinate 94,480 of JAFEMH010004785.1, forward strand.
TAGAAATCTAACCAAGATTAAAGTTGAAAATCAGTTTCCAAAGCCCTAGTGACCAAACTGAAAATCTGGAAATTAGGAGCTGTTTTGTAAATCCTGAAAGTCAGGGGACTGTTCTTTCATTTCTGAAAGATGAAGGACTGTTAAGTAATTTCTGAAGGTTGAAGGATTGTTTTGCAAATACTCATAAGTTGAGGGACTGTTTTGCAAATACCTAAAAGTTGAGGGACTATTTTGCAAATATTCAAAAGTTGAGGACCACTTTGTAAATTCTTGAAAGATGAAGGGTCTTTTTGTAAATACTCAAAGTAGAGGTTTTTAAAAGTAACTTCTAAGGAAAGGAAAATTTTTAAAAGGTTAAAGAAGAAGAACCGAAGTAAAATAAAGGCGATTTCTAAAAATAGAAAGTGTAAGTCCTAGAATCATGGAAAGATTCAAAAAAGGGGAAAAAAGTGTCCAAATATAGAAAATCACTATTTTAGGAAGTTACCTAAAATAAGAAAGATACTATTTAAGAAAGATACTTAAATAGAAGAAAGATACTATTTAAGAAAGAATCTTAAATAGAAGGTAAATATTTTAGCAAAGTTACCTAAAATAGAAAGATACTATTCAAGAAAGAGACCTTAAATAGAAGGTTACTATTTTAGGAAGGTACCTAAAATAGAGGATAACATTTTAGGAAAGTTACCTGAAATAGAAAGATAGTTAACTAGAAAGATGAGTCCAAAAGTAACTCATAAGTTAACTAAAGATAAATCAACTAGGGTACATAAGAAGTAATAAAAAATTACTTGTACCTAAAATGATATCTTTGCATGACTGTAGGTTATACAAGAAGGGCAAAGGAAGCAAGCTAAGGTAAGGAATTACGTTCCTAAACACTTTGTATATCGATTCTTTGGAAACTCTATCGAGTCTTTTCAAAATTATACTATCATGTGGCGATAGTGTTTTATAAAATATTCCCTGGACATGAAGCGTCTTTTGGAAATCTTATCTATGATATGTATTGTTCATGGATATCTAAAGTATTGAATTTGCTTATGTGTATTCTTGTTTAATATGAATGCACTATATGTTAGACTTGTATGAATGTACATGCATGTCAAGATTATATGAAATGATATTGGACTTGTATGATATGTGTTACGTACTTGTCTTAATTTACTTTTATGCGCACTCGACATCAAACAGATGATCGGATATGAATTACTCAATGTAGGGTATATCCTGAATAACAATTATAATATGGAATTGTAATGTCACACTTCCTTGATTGAACTTTATTGTGATAACCTTTCGTTGAAATGCTTCGATTGAACCGTCATTCAGGTCATCTCCTCATAACTTCAAGGAGATCACGTAGTGACTTACTGGGCATCTTTCGCTCATTCCTTCATTCTTATTTTTTCTCCAGGTATGGGAATAAGGATGGAAGATCATTGTAGGAAGGACGGCGATCAATAAAGAGTTATAGAAGAATTATCGACGAACCCGGAATTTTAGTTAGTTTAAATAAAGCTAGTAGGTGTTACTAGTCGTTACATTTGATACTTCCGCACTTATGTAACGTTTATTACTTTAGTTAACGTGGGGTTGAATAAGTTTGAATATTAAGTTACCGTTGGATTTGAATATTTAAATGTTTAGTATCCGTTGGGATCCTATTTTGGGTATTTATTCATATTGATGAATATTATTATATAAAAGAAATTCTGGGTCGTTACACCCATGTTCCTCAAAAATAGGTGATTGACTTTCTGGTGCTTCTATCTCTAACTGTAGATCCTGATGAACATCTGACTGTGGACTGCTCAACTCTGAAGTATCTTATAGCTCCTCCTATTTATCATTACTATGAATACCTGATACAACCACAGATCTCATAATAGGGTTATGCACTAATTTTTCATCAAAAATAACATTCTTGCTTAGTATTACCCTACCCTCTGATAAAGACCAAATTTGGTATCGCTTGACACCATCCCCATAACCCAAGAAGACTCCTTTTCTAGCACTTGGCTCTAACTTCCCATCATTCAGATGATAATAGGTAGTACAACAAAAAACCCTTAAATTAGAATAATCAACAGGTTTACCTGACCATACCTCATTGGGAACTTCAAGACTGATACTGAATTTATCATGTAACATGCTGTACTAACCGTTTCTGCCCAGAACCGCTTAGACAATCATGCATTGGAGAGCATGCACCTTGCCCTAGCCAACAATGTTTGATTCATGCGCTCTGCTGCACCATTTTATTGTGGTGTACCTTTGATAGTGAGATGCCTATAAATCCCCTCTTCCTTACAGAACTCATCAAAATTAGTACTACAGAACTGCAACCTATTATCTGTCCAGAGTCACTTGATCTTCTTCCTTTCTGATTCTCAGTTAGTGTCTTCCACTGTCTGAAGTTGTTGAGAGGTTCACTCTTGTGTTTCATAATAATTACCTAAGTCTTCCTCGACTAGTCATAAATCATAAACAAGAAATACATGTGACCCCTCAATGATTCCTGAGTGAATATAATCCAGACTGCCCCTCGTTCTGTAAACCCCTTTAGGATACTTGCTTCACTGTATCTTCCCAAGTACATAATGCTCGCAGAACTTAAGGTCCTTGAACTTATGGTAACTCAGAAGATGATTTTTAGCCAAAATTTGCATCCCTCTAATGCTCATGTGCCCAAGTCTAATATGCCACAACTTGGTCATATCCTTCTTGACCATTTCAGATGATGCAACCAATACTTACCCTGAAACCGTCCTTCCTTGAAGGAAATATAAGGAGCCCAGCTTAAGGCCTTTCACAATCACTTCAGAACCTTTGCAGACATAAACTGCTCCACCTTTACCTTTGAAACTGTACCCATTGCTATCAAGCTGACTAAGATATATAAGATTCTTCATCATCTGTGGAACATGCCTCACATCGTTCAAAGTGCAGAACTTACCATCATGAGTCCGCACCTTGATAAAGCCAATACCAACCACCCTGCAAGTAATACTTTTGGCCATATGAATATTTCCACCATCTACCTGCTCATAGGTTGTAAACCACTCCCTCCTCGAACTGATTTGATAAGAAGCCACAAAATCTAGAATCCATGCATTCGACTGATTTGCAGACTCTTCTATCACTAGAGTATAATCCCCATCAGAGTTGCTCGTATCAACAACAACAACATTAGCTTCATTGCGACTTAGAGGCTTGCCTTGCTTCTTCCTTGGACAATCTGTCTTTCAATGTCCCTTCCCCTTGTAGTAATTATAAACATCATCAGGTTTCGAGCCCTTCTTGCCAGAAGACTTCTTCTTTTACTATTTACGGCTAGAACCCATGCTGCCTTCCGCAACCAACCCTGCTGTCTAATTATCTATACCACTATTACTGCTTGCCTTACGATGTAACTCTATAGTCTTGAAGGAGGATTTCACCTCTTTTAGAGTCACCGTGTCCTTACCACTGGTACTAGAGTCAACGTAGTGCTCATATAATAAAGGCAAAGAAACAAGAAGCATTAATGCATCATCCTCATAAGTAACCTTAGCATCTATATTACACAGTTCAAGTAATAAAGATGTAAATCTATCTAGGTGATCCCTAATGGTCGTACCTTCCTGCATTAGGAGAGAATATAGCCTCTTCTTAAGATATAGCTTGTTGGTCAATGAACGTGTTAAATACATATCTTCCAACTAAGCCACAAAGAACCTCCAAAATTTGTATATGGTATATCTGCTAGAACATCATGAGTTAGATACCTTATGAATATAGAGTGGGCCCTCTCATCAAGCACGACCAAATATGCCTCTTCCTTCTCTGCTACCTTCTTCACTTTCTCCAAACTTTTTGCTATTACAGCCGCGGCATCACTGGTGGGAATGACTTCTGCTTTGCCCTTTAAATCCTGACAATTCCCGATTGCAGTAGCCACTGGAGCCCACAAGACCTTGTGTCTCAACAAGGCTTTTATCTTGATTGGCTAAAGAGAAAAACTATTCTTCCCATTAATCTTTGTGATCGGTGATTCAATTCTTGATTCCATCTTATTCTGCAGCGGAACAACCCAAGACCTTACTCAACCTAACCGACTTTGATACCAGTTTGTTAGAACAGAGTCTATATAGAAGATAGAAAACAAGCAATAATCATACAACACACAAATATACGTGATTCACCAACTTGACATGCCCACAGGCAGAGGGAGAGAATATTATTATCTTTTGGAAATCAACAGATTACAATCTCTAATCTAAAGCACGAATTCTTGGCAAATAATTAACAACTATGCAAACCCTAGATCTAGAGAAATAGATGAGCGAAAGGAACTACAAACTTGGCTGAGGTAAGCTCTATTTATATGTCCACTCCAATCCATGGGCCAAAATCTGTCGTTGAAAAGCCCTTTCCGTACTGGGGACGCGATCGCCCCATGGTAGGGCGCGATCGCCCCGTCTCCCAAATTTGCACCCACGGGATCACCTCACTCCTGGGCACGATCTCTCCTTTTCGACAGAAACTTGGCGTGGTCATGCGCTTGGCCCTGCACGGTCGCTCCCTTTCTCCAGTAATTTGGCGCGCTCGCGCGCCATGTTCTGCGCGGTCGCTCCTCGGCTGGTATGTCAGGAATTCTGAATTTTGTTGTTTTGTCCCTTAATTTAGGCGTCCCTAACTTAGATGACATCAAACCTAACATACGGTTTGTCCTAGGATGTATATATCATTCATTTTGCATAATTATTTTTTAAATTAATTGTTTGCAATCACAAACATTGCGTGGCCTAATGAGCTTACATACACCTGTGCACTTAAAAAACATACCAAAAGAAAATACGCGGCTGATGATGGAAAATTTTATTTATAATATTGATTTATTTCTCTCTTCTGGCATTCTTCCTCAAAGTTCCTAGAATTGTTGTCTTGGTCCCTCCTCTTTATTTCTAAGTCCGAAAGTTTGATTAAGTTACAAGGCTCCTCCTTGTATTTTGATTTATAACACGTTATCAGCACGAGTGTTCTACAACTTCACCATTTTCAATCTGTAAGAATTCATCCGTTAAATCACTCTAAAAATTATGTTATTCTTTCATTTCAACTATCACCAAAAGATTTGCTATGCCAGATAGTAAGTTGACAATGATAACTTTAATTTGTTACTAACAATACTAACTTTTGTTTATTACTGTCAATACTAATTCACTACTGAAAAGGCTAATGTATTACTAATAATACTAACATTAACTTCTTCGTATATCACCATTATGAATTGGTGAGATGACAATTTTTACTTATATACTCTATCCTAAATATTATTAACAATAGACTCAGCCTTCACCAATAATATTTTGGTGAGAATACGAGAATTATTTACCTAACGTACTATATATATATATATATATATATATATATAATATATATATATATATATATATATATATATATATATATATATATATATATATATATATATATATATATATGTGTGTGTGTGTGTGTGTGTGTGTGTGTGTGTGTGTGTGTGTGTGTGTGTGTGTGTGTGTTTATATATATACATATATAATTGAAATTACCCGGATCTGGATCACGCGCGGGCCCCCGCATCTCGCTGTTTTGGTCGAGGAGGTGTCTCGCTGCGTTTTTGCTTGTAGAGTCGCCACGCCGTTTTGATTTAGCCTAAAACATTGAAAAAAGGCTTAGTTTAAAAACTGTTGTTGTGTGATGAGATTTTTGAGTTCGGAGGTCAGGTTACTCCTCGGGAAGGGCATAGTAAATGCACACCCGAGTCGCCTCATAAAAATGAGTCTTTCGGTACCCCTTCTTTCTTTAAAAGTTGTGTGTGTGTATGTGCTTTTAAAAATGCATGATGTATAAAATGTCTATATCGTACACTACGTATTGAAATGTATTGAAATGGAAGGAAGCCTTACTAATGTTGGTTCATGTCTGTCTTCCGATGGGGAATAGTGTTTGAGTGTTGAATAGTTCCGGGACGGACCGGGAATGCTTCGGGATGTGCCGGTGTCTACGGATAGAGCTTCGGCGTGCCTCGGGATTGTCAGGTGAGCACTCGGGCAGAGATTTGTTGTGCATTGGGATTGCAGAGATCGTTGACTGGACTTAGGCAGAGGTTCGTCGTGCGTCCGGATTGTCGGTTGTGCTCGGGCAAAGTTCCGGCATGCGTCGGGATCGTCGGTTGTGCTCGAAAAGGGGCGGGACACCTCGGGATGGACCGAAATGCCTCGGGATGGATTGGCAGGGCTTCGAGATGGATAGGGAAGGCTTTGGGATGCCTCGGGAGTGCCTCGAGGAAGCTCGGGAGCATCTCGGGAGTGCTCGTCAGGGCTTCAGAGTACCACGAGGGGCCTCAGAATGCCCCGGAGGGAACCGAAAGGGACCGAGATTGCCCCAAAGGGTCTTAGAGGGGTTGCCTGAAGGCTGGGAGAGAGGAGAGAAGATGGAGGTGTAAAAATTATGAGGGGGGGAGCCCTCTATTTATAGGGTCCATATTCTGGCAAGGTTTGTCGCACGGCACTGTCAACCATTACCAGTTTTTTGGTTTTCCTGGATTTAAGGGAATATTGTTGACTTTAAGGGGATTTTGTAATTATGATGTCTGGAAGCAAAGTGGTCCGCACGGACTGATCATGCTTTTCCAAATTTTCCAAAATTCCTAAAAAGTCCTTTTGTGCATTTTTATCCCAGAAAGGCCCCCCTTGGTATGGTTGGTAGTTTTTGGGGGATTTGAAGGCTACAGGTGTTCGAGACTACGTTTGTGTGAGTCTGCGGTATTTCCTGTGCAGTTGAAAGGGAGTGATCCAGATTGGGGTACTTACAGAAGCCCCTCGACGACGTCACTTACGGAGGAAGTGGGGTCATCGATAAGATAAGGGTCTTGATCTGGATCGCCTGCTGGGAGAGGATGTGACCGTGTAGGTCGATTCGTGAAGACATGGTGGTGTCCTACTGTGTGACAATTTAGGTCAATTGTGAGGATATGGTGGTGTCCTACTATGTGACCGTTTAGGTCGTTTGACTAAACCCTTTAATAGGATTTCTACTTATCCCTAGCGGGAATCAAGCCTGGTCATAGTTCGTGGTGTGGGGTGAGCATTGTCGTGCATGAGGACGTGTGATGTCCTCTGACTGAGACTCTGTGTGTGGAAGTGCCTGTATCATGTGGGTGACCATTTAGGTCGGTTGGCTGGACCCTTTTATAGGATTCGTACCTATCCCTAGCGGGAATCAAGCCTGATCGTAGTTCGTGTGTGAAATCGTGAGGGTATGCGGGCGCGGTGGTGCCCTGAGGTTATGTGATCGCTAAGGTCGACTGTGAGGACATGGTGGCGTCCTAAGATGATGTGACCGCCGAGGTCAATTATGAGAACGTGGTGGCGTCCTAAGGATGATGCGACCGCCGAGGTCAATTGTGAGGGCGTGGTGGCACCCTAAGATGATGTGAATGCCGAGGTCGATTTTGAGGGCGTGATGGTGTCCTAAGATGATGTGACCGCCAAGGTCAATTGTGAGGATGTGGTGACGTCCTAAGGAAGATGCGACCGCCGAGGTCGATTGTGAGGGCATGGTGGCGTCCTAAGATGATGTGACCGCCGAGGTCAATTGTGAGGATGTTGTGGCATCCTAGGGATGAGGTATGACCGCCGAGGTTGGTTATGAGGACGTGGTGGCATCCCAAGGTGACGTGACCACCGAGGTCGGTTGTGAGGATGTTGTGGCATCCTAGGGATGATGTAACCGCCTAGGTCGATTGTGAGGACGTGGTGGCGTCGTAAGGTTGTTGTGATCGCCGAGGTCAATTTTGAGGACGTTGTGGCATCCTAAGGTGACATGATCGCCGAGGTCAATTGTGAGGGCGTGGTGGCGTCCTAAGGTTGTTGTGACCGCCGAGGTCTATTGTGAGGACATGGTGGTGTCCTAGGATGATGTGACAGCCGAGGTCAATTGTGAGGACATGGTGGCATACCGTGTTTTGTCCGCTGGGGAAAGGTTGGACTTACGATGACTGCCGGGTTTTTGTTTCGCGTTTAGTGTTTTTTGGAGGCATTTTGTGCCTTAGGGATTGTGCTTATTTTGCTTTTTAGTGGGCGATGTTCGGGCTTACGAATGACAGCCGGTGTTTGGTTTACCATTTTGTGGGTGGGGTTCGGGCATACAATGACGGTCGGTGTTAGTTTTACCATTTAGTGGGGTATGGTTCGGGCTTACAATGATGGTCGGGGTTTGGTTTACCGTTTTGTGGGCAAGGTTCGAGCTTACAATGATGACCGGGGGAATGACTTGTTTGTTGTGAAGGCATTTGTGCCTTGGGATGCGAGTTTGAAGGCTTTTTGGCGCCTTGGGATTTGTTTGTGGAGGCGTTTGGGGCCTTGGGTTTTGTTTTACCATTTAGTGGGCGACGTTCGGGCTTACGATGACGGTTAGGGTTAGTTTTACCGTTAGTGGGTTATGGTTAAGGCTTACAATGATGGCCGGTGTTAGTTTTACCGTTTTGTGGGCAAGGTTCGGGCTTACGAATGACGGTCGGTGTTTGTTTGGTTGGGTAAAGGACCAAACTGCATTGAATCTGCTGAAAAAGGCCTTTAGACGGCCAGGAGCAAATATTATAAGGGCAAAAGGGTAATCTTGCCAGGAGATGCAAAGTGGTCCGCATGGATGCCCCTTATTTGCAAAGTGGTCCGCAAGGATGGGCAAGGGAATTTGATTTTCCCAAATTCTAATCAGGTTCTAGCCACGACGCCATTCCTCCATCTTCATCTTCTGTCGAACGAAAAAGAGAGAGAGGGAGAGAAAAATCTTGAATTTTGTTCAAAATTTCCCTGGGAATTCTTCCGGGTTGCTTGAATTGTTTGTCATGGCGGAAAGAATTAGACGAGGTCGTCGCCAAAGGAGCCAAGAGGCTATTGAGAGGAGATTGGATCTCCAAAGGAATTGCTCTTCCTTTGTGCCTTCGTCAAGGAATCCGGATGTGTTGTATCTGGATTCGGAGGTGCATAACTTGCGGGGGAGGACCGTAAGGGAGGTAAGAAATTAATTTTTGCTTTGATTCTTGCTTGAAATGTTTGTATGCTAGAACTAGGTTTTAGTTTTCGCAATTTGGGGCTTTTGTTGTTGCCATGATCAATTTGTGAAATTGATGTTGACTTGTTGAAATTGAAAGTGTAAGAATTGTGGGTATGTGATTTTTGTGCAAAAATGTGAAGATTAGCTCTTATTTGTAAAAATAAAGTGCCTCTCTTTGAAATCCATGCTTCGGTGATTTGTACCTTATGTATTTCCGTATGTACATTGTGAAAAAATAGCCGTGTAGGGACGGTCTTTGTGTGTGCCGTGTTTTTGTGACGGACTCTGTGGGAAATTTATGTGCAATATGTGCCGTGTTTTTGTGACGGTTTTTTTTCGAAAATGTGTCGTGTAGGGACGGATCCCTCTTTTGATAAAATTGTATAGTGTGTGCCGTGTTTTTGTGACGGACTCTTGAAAATGTGTCGTGTAGTGCGTGCCGTGTTTTTGTGACGGGATCTTGCATTTTGAAAATGTGACGTGTGTGCCGTGTTCTTGTGACGGGCTCTGTGGGGAAAGTTATGTGCAATGTGTGCCGTGTTTTTTTTTTGTGACGGGCTCTTGTTTTGAAAATGTGACGTGTGTGCCGTGTTTTTGGGACGGACTTTTTATGTTTTGCCGTGTTGGGACAGACTTTTTATGTTTTGGCGTGTTGGGACGGACTTTTTATGTTTTGTCGTGTTGGGACGGACTTTTATGTTTTTCTGTGTTGGGACGTACTTTTATGCTTTCGGTTTTTTTTTTGTATATTTGCATTAAGTACTGTTATTGACGTACCTTTGCTATGTTTACCTGCAGGATGAGGTGCCTTTGTCTGGGAAGGCGATGAAGATGAAGTCACGGGGGTCCCTTTAGGCTGTGGTTGAGGTGTGGCAGAACCTGCCGGAGATCTCCAGGGAGGGTAGATCGAGTCCTAAGAGGCTGGTCTTTGCTTCTGGTTTGGGCGTGTTCGTGGAGAACCTGGCCGGGATAGAGGAGACGCAGAAGAACAAGGGCGTCTTCTTGGCTTTGTCTGAGTACTGGTGGGACACCACGCATACCTTCTATCTTAGCTGGGGAGAGGTGACGGTGACTCCTACCGATTTTGCAGCGATCACTGGGCTTTCCTTCAAGGGAGGGCCGGTGAGATGGCGTGAAAGGATGTCCTATGGGGTACTGGCAGAGCTGCTGGGATTTGCGCCCTACCCTCGTAAGGGCTTGGGTATGTTGTACAATGATGTAGAGGTGCAGATCATGGCCAACATCGGGGCTTATCGCCGGGGCACTGGATTGGTGACGGCTGAGCAGCTGGCGCCCTCTTTTCTGTGGTTTGCTCTTTCCGAGACTCTGTTCTTGAACCACGCCTCTTCCGCTTTTTTCCCTCTGCTGGAGAGTTTGGTGGACTTAGGGAGGGTTGGTGAGATTGCTTGGGGCGAGGCGGGCTTGGCCGAGCTCTACTTCTCTATGGATAGGTTTAGTCGGGGCGTGACCAGTTCCCTGGGATGCTTCAATTTTGCACTGGATGTATGAATTTATTGATGTTTGTGGTTTAGCAGTTTATCATTTCTCCGTCTTCTTTTTATTTTGTTCTGAGCACTATCTGCTTTTTGTTGCAGGTTTGGTGCTATGAGATCTTTCGGTACCAGCCGTGGGACCGGGAGGATGAGGCCATGGCGGCCTACCTTGCTATGCTAGGCTGGGCCTGCCCTTTGAGGAAGAGGAGGATGACCAGGGGGAAGCTCACCATTGCATATCGGGATGTACATGAGTTCCTGGAGAGGGATAGCCCGGTGGGGTTTGAGCTGTACCCTTGGACTCGGTATGGAGATGATGAGTTTGAGGATGGTCCCGCGGTGACACGGCAGAGGAAGATGCTGCGGGGCCTTACTTACGATGTCATGTATCTGGGGGAGAGGGTCTTCTGGCAGCATGGCACAGGCGAGCCCCCTGTGGCTCCGACGGATCCGCCCTTTGATATGATGCATCCTCGTGACATGGATGTGCTGGAGCACGAGAGGTACCTCGATGGCATGAGCACCGAGGAGTTCATCCTGTATGGCGAGGAGTACGGGGCCTTTGTCAGGCGAAAGCTGAGGATGCCACAGGTGTTGGCGAGGGAGAGGTAGGATGGCCCACCACGTCCCCCAAATGTTCCGATGCCTGGGCCGGACATCACATATGTCTACGGGGATTCATCGAGGAGGAGGAGGGTATCGGTGCCCATCCCGAAGCAGGCTCCTGCTGCTTATCGGGTTGACCCGGATGCTACGGTGAGTGTGCTTACTCTTTTCCATCTTGGCATCTTTTCTGTATTTTTCTCTTTTTGTCATGTATGATTGTATCTCTTTAGCTTAGCGTTTCTTTGGTTGTTTGCTTGTGTAGGTCTCGGGGAGATCCTTTGATACGCTGAACCGCCGGTTTGTGGGGATGAGGTCCTTTGCAAAGAAGCTTGCTGGGAAGTTGTCTTGCAGGTCTTCGCGGCAGGCTGCAGCGTTCGAGCCAATGCCTTCGAGGAGGTCTGTGGATACTCCTTCGTCGAGGGCTGAGCCATGGCCACAGTCGGAGATACCAGTTCAGGGGCGGCATAGTCTTGATGCAGGGACGTCTTCGAAGGCCCAGAGGCTGCAGACTCTTCATCAGTTCTTTCCTCCGCAGGATGCACAGGGAGAGGGTTCGTCCGCGCATCCCTTCTATGATCCTTTCACCAGGTTCAATCCTTCGGAGTACTTCGAGTACTCGCCTCAGGAGGGGGTCCTGTATTCCGATGATGAGGGTGTGACTGGCGAGTTTGCTGAGACGCCAGATTTCTCGTTTGCAGAGGTTGATGATGATGAGTCGGAGTAGGGCCCATTTTCTTTCCCTCTTTCTGTTGTTTTTTTTTTGTTTATTTAGCAACATACATTTTGTACCTGTAATAAAACACTTGTATTTGCACAGCAAAGTATTTTATTTGAGATGTAATGATGTATTTGTGATTCCCGGGATTTTAGGAATTGTTGCTAGTTTATTATTATCTTTTTGTGCATGTCACATGAGCTGGGAATGTATTTGTGGTTAGTGTATGGTTGCCGGAAATGGCTTTGGCCAGGATTTTACGCAGATGGGTGTAGGGTCCTGCCGAGAGTAGTGGCTATTTTGCAGTTTGCTGAAAATGTGGGGCCAGGATGCAAAGTGGTCGGCACGGGCCCATACATCATGAAAAGTGGTCCGTACGGATCCACCTTGCTTTTGGGGAGGAAATAAGAGCCACAGGATGTCTGGACTTCCCCCACTTCCCATTTGCAGTCATTTCGAGCTTTCTTCCTCATTTCTCTAGAAACCTCTTTTTTTGCCATGGATTCTTCGTCCGTTCCGAGAGTTTTGCCGAGGCTTTCGAAGGAGCGGCAAGCACACTTCCTTGAGCAGCTCAAAATGTGGATGAGGCACCACATGAGGCATGATAGACGGGCTTTCGAGGTGAGATTTCAACTCTGCTTAGTTTGGTCCCTTAAGGAGTTAGTTCTTGATTGGGAATTGTTGCGGGCTGCCGCGAAGTTCTGGGATGTTAGGAGGCACGTGTATAGATTATCCTATAATGAAGTGACGCCCACCTTTGAGGATTTTTGGGCTTTGATTGGAGGACCGGAGGTGGAGGCCATCTCGCTTCCTGTGATTGGCGATATAGCCGCGAGCGTGAAGCTTGCATGCTTTCTTCGGACTTTGACCTTTGATTCCGGTCACATTAACATTTCTGTGCTGCTGGAGCAGTTTATGAGCGATGAGATGTGACATCTCGTGGGATGCGTTTGCCTTGTGCGTGATAGCGACGCTTTTGATGGTCAGGTCCTTTGGGGTTTGTGACGACACTTTGCTGGATGTGGTAGGGCTGCCGAGCCGGGGAGGATATCGTTCCGTTGGTGTTGGGGGAGACCCTTCACGATATTGATCATCTGGTGACTGGGGATAGGTTCATGAGAGGGGGAAGCCCCGCTTTGCTCACTTTGTGGTTGGGAGAGAGACTTCAAGCTATGCCCGAGGCTCCGGCGTCGTTTAGCCCGTGGTCGTTTGCTCGGCGACCTCTTGTATTGGATATGGATCAGTCCGCCTGGGAGAGATGGATGGCACAACTTGGTACGCATCAGATCCGTTGGTGGGTTCCTCATTGGGGGATTGAGACTAGGAGGGCCTTTCAGGAAGGGTCCTACGTTGTCAGAGTTCCGTGTTTGTCTTGGTCCTCCTTCTATATTTCGTCGCTTGTTTCCCGGCAGTTCGGGATGAGGCAAGAGCCTTTGCTGGGCTGGGATGACATCGCTACTATGAAGGTAGCTTCTCTTTGTATGTCATCTTCATATGCTCTTTGGTATTTTCTGAGGGTATGGAAGTATTCCGCTTTCCCTCCTGTGGTACTCCTTCGACGTCGGGAGAGCGTTGTGTTGACCACCGAGTATCTGGATTGGTACTAGCAACATGTCGAGCAGTCCCAAGCGGCTTTAGGAAGCAGGCGTGAAGCGATTCTGGGGCAAGGTTGCCGTCCTAGCTATAGCCTTAGAAGTGCCGAGTCCTGGTTTAACCCTCAGAATGTGACAGGAGACGCTTTATTTGACTACGAGACCAGAGTTGACAACTGACGGAGAGAGGTCCTCTTTTGCAAACTCGCAGGGAGGAGATCCAGGCCGAGGCACGGGCGAATGAAGCTCTGCGAGCTGCTGGATTGTTTGACTCTACGGGGAGGACCCCTAATCTCGGAATGTGAGAGTCAGAGTTGGCTCACGTGGAGCGAAAGAAGACTCGCCAAGGACGAGGGAAGAAAGGGAAGAATGGCGAGGGGACAAGCGCAGGTGGCGTGGAATGACCTCCTAAGTATCCATTCATTGCATTGCAGACAAATTATTTGTTAAATGTATTAAGCTATCTTTTAGCATGTTGTGAACTTGAGAGTAGACCGTGCTTGAACTCATCAAGAAATGTTGTAACCGTTAGTGATTTGTGATTTACTTTTAAAGCTTTGTCGAGACGTAAGATCTCTTGTTTGCTTTTTGTTTCTTTTGTGAGACTTGGCGGCGTCCAGCTTTGGACCTTTCTGTTGTATTTGTGGACTAAAGCAGTTTGAGCCTTGACGACATCCCTTTTTGTTTGGATTTTGTGTTTGGATGGGACGGTTGGATGGTCCCTTGACAAGTCATTTTTTGATGGTCTTTTAAGTGACTCCCTTGCTTCTTGTTTGTCGGCGCTAGGTCCTTGACCTCTTTTTTTTGTAGCTTCTGCATTGAGCTTCTTTTTTTTGAAAGCTTCTACTTAAGCTCTTTTTTTTTAAAGCTTCTGCTTGAGCTCTTTTTTTTCTTTTTTGAAGCGTACGAGGGCGAAGGCAAGCCCCTAGCTTGGAGTTGACATGGGTCAGTCTTTTGATGCTGAGTGACCTTTTGATGTCCTTTGGTGTTGCCGCCGTCATTTGACTTGGTCAAGGTGATGGTGGGGGCATGTTTTGGAGAGTGTATAGTTTGATGGAGGTCTTGGTTGACATTCAAACTTTTTTGTTTTTTGTGTGTTTTTAGACCGGAATAATTAAGGTTGCCTACGTTCCCCCCAGACTAGATGGCTCAGGTCTGCGTAGTTCGACACTACAAGGAGTGCCAAGAGATGCACAATTGATCTTCTTTAGGGGAAGTATCTGCGAAGTTTGCTTCCATTGACTGGATTCATGAAGGGATTTCCTTCTAGGTATGTCAGCTTCATGGCACCTCCGGAGAAGATCTTTTTAACCACGAAAGGGCCGATCCATGTTGGTTCCCATTTCACAGTGGGTTGGTTCGAGTGGGAGGCTTTTCCTTGAGTACCAGATAACCTTCCCTGATGTCTCGGGACTTAACTTTCTTGTCGAAAGCCTTGGCCATTCTGCTTTAGTAGGCTCGGATGTGCTCCATGGCCTTTAGTCGGCATTTGTCTAACAGAGCCAGTTCATCGTGTCGGCTTCAGAGCCATTCGACTTCATTGATCTTGTTTTCCAGCAACACCCGGAGTAAGGGAATTTCCAATTCGACGGGAAGTACTGTTTCCATCCCATATGTTAGGGCAAATGGAGTTTCTCCCGTGGCTGTTCTGACTGATGTTCGGTAGCCCCAAAGTGCAAGGTGCAGCTTCCCGGGCCAATCTCGTCCTCGGGTGGTCATCTTTCGGATGATCGTTTCGAGGGTCTTGTTTGCTGCTTCTACTGCGCCGTTAGTTTGGGTCCTGTAGGGAGAAGACTTGTGGCGTGTGATCTTGAATTCGGCCAGCAGTCTGTTGCATTCTCCTTCGAAATGGGACCTGTTGTCTGATATGACCTCGTTCGGGATGCCGTATCGGCATATGATGTTTTCCTTGAGGAAATGTGCGACCTTCCTGGAAGTGAGCACTTTGTAGGACTTGGCTTTGACCCATTTTGTGAAGTAGTCGATGGCTACCAAGACGAATTCGTGGCCGTTGCTGCCTGGCGGAGAGATCTTCCCGATAATGTCAATACCCCAAGTGGCGAAGGGCCAGGAAGTAGTCATGCAATAGAGATCGTGAGGAGGTAGATGATTGAGGTTAGAGAACCGTTGGCACTTATCACAGCTTCGGACAAAGTTGATGCAGTCTGCCTCCATGGAGATCCAGTAGTAACACATTCGAAGAATGATTTGCATTAGGGATCTGGCATTCATGTGGGGGCCGAAAGCCCCATTGTGGACTTCGTTCATGAGCTCGTTTGCTTTTTCCTGGCTGATGCAGCGTAGGAGCGATCCTTGGTAGCGCTTTTTGTATAGCATGTCTCCAAGGATGACAAAGTGAGAGGCAAGGCATTTTAGGGCCATAATGCTCTTGGCTTTGATTCCTTCTTTGCGTTAGCCTTCCTTGTTCATGAAGGCGGTTTCCCCGTTCTTGAGGTATTGGAAGATCTGGTTGTACCATGGCTCATTGATGGGCTCGGGTTCTGGCTCGATCTCGCAGCAGTAGGCAGGGATTTCCTTCCTTCCGACTTTGAATGGCTTGATTGCCTTCCCCTCGGGGATTTCCACAAGTGAAGCCAAGGTGGCTAGGGCATCTGCGAATCGGTTCTGGTCTTTTGGCAAGTAGTGAAAGGTTACCTCTTTGAATTGCGTGATGAGGTCTTCCATGCAGGCGTGGTATTTTTGCAAGCCTGTGTCTATTGTTTTCCATTTGTTGGGAACTTGATTGATGATCAGGGCTGAGTCCCCATAGACCACGAGTTTCTGGACGTTCCTTTCGAGTGCGGCCTCTAGTCCGGCAGCGCAGGCTTCGTATTCGACGACATTGTTGGTTACCTCGAAATTCAACTTTATGGCGATTGGGGTGTGCTCGTCCTTTGGGTCGACCAAGAGCATACCAATGATGTTTCCTCTTTTGTTGGCTGCTCCGTCGAAGAATAGTTGCCATCGGTTTTTGCCTTCAAGTGTGAAGATTCCTTCATCGGGAAATTGCGGCTCGGGACCTTGGGCCTCGTAAGTTGGGAAGTCAGCCTGTTGCTCAGCCATTACCCGTCCTTTGATTGACTTCTGGTTCACGTATTTGATGTCATACTCCGTTGAAAGAAAGACCATTTGGCGAGCCTCATTGACCGAGATGATTTGTAGAAGAGGTATTTGATTGGGTCCATTTTGGAGACCAAGTGCACTATGTGCGACTGCATGTAGTGTCGTAACTTTTCGACAACCTATACTAGAGCTGCGCAGGTTTTCTTGAGGGCTGAGCAGTTGAGCTCGCTGCGTTGGAACTTTCGACTGACAAAGTAGATGGCTGTTCGGTCGAAACCTAACGGTTTATTTAATTCCGCAAGCGCACGGGCTATTGTAATATAGCGGGTGCAAGTACGGGTCGATCCCACAGAGACAGGGTTTACTTTGGGATGATATTTGTCTTTATATAAATATATAAATGATTGGGGGGAGATATTGATTTCGTAAGATAAAATACTAGGAAGAAATATAAACTACTCTAACATATAATGATGATATTCTCGGGATTGAAAACAAATAAATATGCTTTAAGTAAAGTCTTTTATCAAAATAACAAGGATGGTACGTTCGGCCTTCGCTACTTCGGGTTAAGACAGTAGCGTTTGTATCCTTCACTAATTATGTCCTAACTGTTTGAGAAATCCGTTTATGTTTGCCCCCGCCCTGTCACAAACGGGCATTCCGGCTTATCTCTAGCTGACCATAATTAGTAAGAATCCATTAAGAACGAGAGTCAACGTACTTTCCATTCAAAGAACACCCCTAGGCCATTGAACTACTCTCGTGATCAATGAAACCTAGTTCCTTCATATGGTTTCGTCAATCGAAATTCTCCGCTAGGTACTTCTCTCAATTATTTGGGGTTCCACAAATATAAATGTTTTTACATTTGCAAGCAAATTAAGAATAATATGAAGAAATTGTTTAAAGATGAAAGTGCCAAGTCAAGGATGATACGCTAGGTTGTGCTAACTAGCACATGTATTTTAAGACTCACCGGCCTTTCTCTCGAGGGTTCGGCTTAGTGTAATCCCGTTCGTCACGCGGGAAATCCGACTCACCTCTCGAGGGTACCGAATAAATCAAAAATACCATTTAAGTCTATCATCTCACGTATTTTCCACTAAAGGATCATCCCTAGGTCTTTAAATCACTGTGTGTAATTTATCGACCTAGTTCAATTCTTAGAGATTCGCTAATCAAGATTCTCCGCTAGGTACTTCTCTCGATTAACTAAGGCTATACAATCAAGAACGTCTCCCTAATTGCAAGTATTTAAGTTTAATAAGAAGAGAATTGAAATGACATGTAGAAGAGGCATGAATATAAATAATTGAGTTTCCAACTCCGAGAAATGGAGGATTACTCAAACCATTCAAATAATAAAAGAAGTAAGTAAGAAATAGAGATAAGGGAAGAGATACTTATTCATAATAAGAGAGAGACAATGGATGGAATAATATTCATTCATAATCTTCAAGAGTACAAAAGGACTTGTCACGAATCATTGATACATCTTCAAGAATTATGTATAAATATTGCTAGAGTATTTTTGGATATCTATCTAGATGTTATTTGATCCATCTAAAGATGTATTTTCGGATGTAAATGGTTGTATGTTGGATGTATTATGGATGATCTAAAACTGAGTACAAATAGCCTTTATATAGGCATTCTATGCTAGGGACACATCTCTTGCGAAAAGGCACCTTTTGGCTGATATTGGAGGTGCTCGGCCGAGTCAAGGAAGTTGCACGGCCGAGCAGAGCTTTTTCTGACAGTCACAACTGTTGTAAAAAGGCACCTTTTGGTTTGAATAGGGGGTGCTCGGCCGAGTCAATGGATCTGCTCGGCCGAGCAGAAGTTTCCAGAAACTTTCTTTGTAATTCCTTCTTATGCTCGGCCGAGTCAAGGTGGTTGCTCGGCCGAGCAGTTGCTGTCTTGGCTTGATTTATTCTTTTGATACTCCTATTTCCACAGCTTTGCTTTTAAGCCCCATAATCTTCCATAAAGTGTACCTAAAACCTGTAAAATCACACAATATACCAACCAAGCATAAAATCGAAGATATATATGAAAAGAGGCTAAATTATACTCAATTGATATTAATTTAAAGGCAAATAACCTAATTATCATATTATAAAAGACTATATAAAAACCACTTATCAAACTCCCCCACACTTAAACCTTGCTTGTCCCCAAGCAAGATTAGAATGAAAAGATGGAGAGGAAAAATGTTATGCAAACGAGAATGATCCCTCAGAAAATTTATTGTAGCATGCCTATCGCCCTTTTGAAGATTGCCTTTATCTTTCTAGTCACATTTCTCATACCTTTAAAAATTATTAGGAAGAAGTATTTAGGGGATATTTTTTTAAGAGAGTAATTTCAAGATAATAAACTAATATAGCAAACATAGGAATTTGATCAAGCAAAGCATGCTAGAAGGATAAATCTTAGATCATAGACTTGGTAGAATAGAAGCTACACTCTTAGAGTGGGTTTTGAGAAAAAATGAATTTACTTCTTTAAAATGTACAAGAGAAAGTATAAACATTTATTCACGAATTTAGAAGTTCCCGAAGAATTGTATTGCATTCTTGAATCACAAGGGTGAAAAATGGATGATGGTAGTGGAAAAATCTTATCAAAGTTTAAACAAATTTATCTTATCTTTGCACGTGTTATATTTTTGCAAAAGACCTAAGTTATTTTTGATCCTTTCAAGTAGGAGACATTGTGGTCGCGAACCCCATGTTCCTAATACTTAGATCAAGAATACTTTTGGATATTACTCCCGTTTGGCAAGGAAGCATCGTCGCAGCGAACGCCGTGCCCCGAGTTACTTAGGAAGTAATAGGTTTCTTTTTGCTTTTAAGGATTGGTGACTAAGTCACTCTTTTTTAGCAATAAGATAAAGATGTCTAACTTTGATTCGATTTGAGAAATGGAAAGATGGATTTTTTGATGAAAGGGTGTGATTCAAGGGATGCAAAACAAAGGGTGCTTCTAATAAGGGAATAAACATTTAATAACGATAAAAGATGTACAACCTTAAAGAAATATTCTCAATGACTTTTCATAAGAACAACCAAGTAAAAAGATGATCAAAAAAAAAAAAAAATTCAATCTAATCAAATGCTTTTCTTGATAAATCCCTATATATTGCTATATTAACTTATGAGACTTTTATTTACTTCCTAGAAATATCCCTATATTTTTCTTTCTATTAATTTCTAAGTTTATAGAAAATATGAGAGGAAAAATAAAGGCATTAATCTAAGACATATAGCAAGCATAAAGATTAATAATATGGATCATCATAGGGATTTTTTTTTTTTTTTTTTTTTTTTTAATACTAGGCATGCATACATAACTCATCAAAAATGCATACATAAAAAGAGAAGAAAAAATGCAACTAAGTTATAAAAGAAAAAAACTAAAAATGAAAGACTAAAATAAAATGCAAGTTCCTCCCCCACACTTAAATTAAGCATTGTCCTCAATGATTCAAGGACTCTAGATTGATAGGGAAAAAATAAAAAGAAAAGACTTACATTGGGGGTGGGGGTGGTGGTGGTGGTGGGTAGAAGTTCTCCCAATGCCTTACTCCATAATCGTAGATGTAATCTACTCTTCCCTGAATATGCTGCACATGCCCTTCAATATTCTCTTGGAATTGATTGAAGTTTTGATTGAAATGGTTGAGTTGATGAAGCATTTGAGTTTGTTGGAGGGCCATTTGGTTGAATTGTTGGTAAAAGTCGAGTGGCATTTGATTTTGGTTAAGGTTGGCTTGCCCTTCTTCTTCTTCTTGCCCCATGTTGACATCTTCATTTCCCACTTCATCTTGCCCCAACAAAAGAGGGAAGGACCAAGTATCCGGTTGGTTTATTAATACCACCGGAATGTTGGCATTTGGCAAGATGGCATGTGGTGTCTTGTTAGCACCACCTCCCACAAACCAAGTATACCTCCCATGCCCTTCTTTGGTGATCATGTTCATCATTTTCAAGGCTGCTATATCAAGCACCCTAGATCCTCTAACTGGCACCCAAGCATTTTCGCCTTGAAAACTTGATTTCTTGCTTTGTTGCTGCTTGAATGCCTTGAACAAATCGTCCTTCTTCACCAATTTGATTAAATTTGAAAACCTTGGAATTTTGGGAAAGAACTAGGGTTTTTTCGGATTTTGGGGGATTTGGGTGAAATTTGGGTTGTGTAAGGTTTGGGTAGTGTTTAGGAGAAGTATTTAGGGTGAAAGGAAGGTTGAATGACTGGAATCTATGGAGGATTTGGTGGTTTTATGGTGGGAAGGGGCGGAGGGGTTGAAGGGTTTAGAGAGAGAGTGGAGAGGTTTAGGGAGGTGAAGTGAGGGGTCACCAGTCAATGGCCCCGTTTTGACCAATTTTTTTCTGAAAATTCAAACTGCTCGGCCGAGCATAGGCCTTGCCTCGGCCGAGCATAAGCTTCCAGTTTTAACAAAGTTTCTGTCCCTCCTTGCTCGGCCGAGTCAAGGAACTGCTCGGACGAGCACTTTTGCTGCAATTTTTTTTTTGAAACAACATATCCATTCACGAAGAAATGCTTGATCGAATCAACAGAAATGTGCGGCCGCTCCACTTGGTTGATTCAATTTAGTTCATCCGCTCCTGAATGCACGGCCGCTCCAATAATTGGTGCACGGCCGCTCCAACACTGTTCATTATATATATATTTTTTTTTATATTTCTACAAAACAAAGTTAGAAAACAATACAATAATAATATATATAAAACATAAACATAAAAATAAAAATAAACATAAACATAAAAATAAAAATAAATGATAAAGACAAATATTAAGAAAGTAAACCGTTGTCCCCGGCAACGGCGCCAAAAACTTGTTCGGTCGAAACCTAACGGTTTATTTAATTCCGCAAGCGCACGGGCTATTGTAATATAGCGGGTGCAAGTACGGGTCGATCCCACAGAGACAGGGTTTACTTTGGGATGATATTTGTCTTTATATAAATATATAAATGATTGGGGGGAGATATTGATTTCGTAAGATAAAATACTAGGAAGAAATATAAACTACTCTAACATATAATGATGATATTCTCGGGATTGAAAACAAATAAATATGCTTTAAGTAAAGTCTTTTATCAAAATAACAAGGATGGTACGTTCGGCCTTCGCTACTTCGGGTTAAGACAGTAGCGTTTGTATCCTTCACTAATTATGTCCTAACTGTTTGAGAAATCCGTTTATGTTTGCCTCCGCCCTGTCACAAACGGGCATTCCGGCTTATCTCTAGCTGACCATAATTAGTAAGAATCCATTAAGAACGAAAGTTAACGTACTTTCCATTCAAAGAACACCCCTAGGCCATTGAACTACTCTCGTGATCAATGAAACCTAGTTCCTTCATATGGTTCCGTCAATCGAAATTCTCCGCTAGGTACTTCTCTCAATTGACTGGGGTTCCACAAATATAAATGTTTTTACATTTGCAAGCAAATTAAGAATAATATGAAGAAATTGTTTAAAGATGAAAGTGCCAAGTCAAGGAGGACACGCTAGGTTGTGCTAACTAGCACATGTATTTTAAGACTCACCGGCCTTTCTCTCGAGGGTTCGGCTTAGTGTAATCCCGTTCGTCACGCGGGAAATCCGACTCACCTCTCGAGGGTACCGAATAAATCAAAAATACCATTTAAGTCTATCATCTCACGTATTTTCCACTAAAGGATCATCCCTAGGTCTTTAAATCACTGTGTGTAATTTATCGACCTAGTTCAATTCTTAGAGATCCGCTAATCAAGATTCTCCGCTAGGTACTTCTCTCGATTAACTAAGGCTATACAATCAAGAACGTCTCCCTAATTGCAAGTATTTAAGTTTAATAAGAAGAGAATTGAAATGACATGTAGAAGAGGCATGAATATAAATAATTGAGTTTCCAACTCCGAGAAATGGAGGATTACTCAAACCATTCAAATAATAAAAGAAGTAAGTAAGAAATAGAGATAAGGGAAGAGATACTTATTCATAATAAGAGAGAGACAATGGATGGAATAATCTTCATTCATAATCTTCAAGAGTACAAAAGGACTTGTCACGAATCATTGATACATCTTCAAGAATTATGTATAAATATTGCTAGAGTATTTTTGGATATCTATCTAGATGTTATTTGATCCATCTAAAGATGTATTTTCGGATGTAAATGGTTGTATATTGGATGTATTCTGGATGATCTAAAACTGAGTACAAATAGCCTTTATATAGGCATTCTATGCTAGGGACACATCTCTTGCGAAAAGGCACCTTTTGGCTGATATTGGAGGTGCTCGGCCGAGTCAAGGAAGTTGCACGGCCGAGCAGAGCTTTTTCTGACAGTCACAACTGTTGTAAAAAGGCACCTTTTGGTTTGAATAGGGGGTGCTCGGCCGAGTCAATGGATCTGCTCGGCCGAGCAGAAGTTTCCAGAAACTTTCTTTGTAATTCCTTCTTATGCTCGGCCGAGTCAAGGTGGTTGCTCGGCCGAGCAGTTGCTGTCTTGGCTTGATTTATTCTTTTGATACTCCTATTTCCACAGCTTTGCTTTTAAGCCCCATAATCTTCCATAAAGTGTACCTAAAACCTGTAAAATCACACAATATACCAACCAAGCATAAAATCGAAGATATATATAAAAAGAGGCTAAATTATACTCAATTGATATTAATTTAAAGGCAAATAACCTTATTATCATATTATAAAAGACTTTATAAAAACCACTTATCAATGGCGTTCTCAACTCGTGACTCTTTCTTTTCTTGATAGAGCATGGCTCCAACTGTGGTGTCGGTCACAGTTAGGCATAGCAAAAGTGGCTTTTCCTTGTGGGGAGGTGTGAATGTGTGCCCAAATTCTAAATTTTTGTTTTTAGATCGGATTTACGCGAGTTTGAAAACATCCGGTTTAATTTGAAAAACGGAGTCGCCACGCCATTTTGATTTCCTCAAAACTTTGAAAAAAAGGATTTTAGGGTTCGGAGGTTAAGTTACCCCTTGGGAAGAACGGATCGTCGTTCACCCAAGGTGCCTTGCCGTAGCAAGTCTCCCTAGATTCCATTTTTCGTGCTTGCTTGCGTGCTTTCTTGTGTGCATGTGTTGAAAAGAGAGGGGGGGAATGTCCCAAGTTGTCTTTCGGACGTACAAACCATTTAGTTGGTTGTCGCTCGGGGTTCCTTGGATTTTTTATGTGTTCGGGACTTTGATCCCGTCCTCATCTTGAACTTGTGATCATAGCTATTTGACCTTGGGTCTTGCGTGATCGAGAGAAGGACTCTCTTTTATAGTCCAAAATGGGGTTCTTTAGGAAATGAGTGACCTTAGCCCATCAATCCTACGCCTTGAGACGATTGATCTTATATGGGAGCTATCGTGCTCGTCTCAAGCGATTATCGGAGATATAGGTTCAAGGGTTTATCCCTTTCTAAAGAAATTGTGGCACCTTTAATGGAAGAAACGATGTAAAGATGGGATCTTTACACCGGTACATTCCGAAGGTTGCTAATGGGGACATGGGGGAATGCATGTAAAAATGACATTTTTAATGAAAAGATGACATTTTTTGGGTGCAAAGGATGCTTTTGATTGCAAAGGATGCATTTTATGTAAAGAAAGGATTGTTATGCAAAGGATGCATTTTTATGAGGAAAATTACTATTTTTATATGCAAAGGATGCACAAAGATGACATTTTGAAAGCAAAGGATGCTACTTTGATGGTAAAGAGATGATTTTTAATGCAAAGGATGCATTTTATGTGAAAAATTGGTTTTAGGTGCAAAGGATGCACCTTTATTGTAAAGACATGATTTTTATATGCAAATGATGCATTTTTAATGGAAAGCATGGATTTTTAGGTGCAAAGGATGCACTTTTATTGTAAAGATTACATTTTTAGGAGCAAATGATGCTTATTTTATGAAAATGATGCAAAGGGGGAGGGGGGTATGATTTAGATGAATAAAGATAGGATCTTTAACAACAAATATCAATTCCCAAGCAAGATAATAGCAATATGCAAATACAAAGAGCAGTTATATCACATAGGCATTATAATGCAAGGAAAGGGGGTGAGAGGTTACCAATGGTGGTGACCTCTTCTTCTTTGGATCTTGCCTAGCGGAGGGACCACTTCTTGGAGGCTTCAAGGAGGAGGGAGGTGACTTCTTGGCACTCTTCAACTTCCTAATTTCGCAGCAGTATTTTGGGAGAGATTTTTGAGCTGAGTGTGGTATTTTTTGTTGGTGGTCTAAAATGGGTAGAGGAGGGCTCTATTTATAGTCAGTCTGGATAAGGCTAATGAGGCCGTGCGGCTAGGAGTTCTTAGCTAATGCAGCCGTGCGGCATTATCCTGTATGACTCAGCATGTTTCTAGAATCATGCAAGGTGACACTTCTAGAAGGTTTTTGGTATTAAGAAAAACGTGTTTCTTTAATTCCAATTAATATTTTCATCCCTTAGAAGGTTCGGAACAGTTCCCGAATTGTTCCGGAACTTTAGGAAAGTCCGGGGAATTGCCGAGAAAATTAACCGGAAGGCATGAGCCAGATTTGGGTACTTACAGAAGCCCCTCGGCAACGTCACTTGCTGGGCGAGTGGGGTTGTCGATAGAAAAGGAACCGATCTGGCGAATGCCGAGATGGATTAGGTGACCAAGACAGTCGAGTGGCTAAACCTTTGGAAGGCTACCTACGTATCCCGGAGGAATCAAGCCAGGCCGTAGTTCAGAAAAGATCCGCAGGGGAATAGCGGAGAGAAGCTGGTCTCTTGCTGGGAAAAATAGAAGAGAAAGTGACCTAGGAGGTCAGGCGATTGATCCTACTGGGGATATGCTAGAGGTGACCGATGTGGTCGGATATCTGGACCTCTATGAGGGGCTACTTCACCACTGAGGAGTGATAAATGACAAAGAGGTGACCAATGTGGTCTGATGGCTGGACCTTTATGAAAGGCTGCCTCACCACTGAGGAGCGATGATGGCATATGGTGACCACTGCGGTCGGATGGCTGGACCTTTATGAAAGGCTGCCTCACCACTAAGGAGCGATGATGGCATAGGGTGACCACTGCGGTCGGATGGCTGGACCTTTATGAAAGGCTGCCTCACCACTGAGGAGCGATGATGGCATAGGGTGACCACTGCGGTCGGATGGCTGGACCTTTTATGAAAGGCTACCTACGTATCCTGGAGGAATCAAGCCTTGGTCGTAGTTCAAGCATCACTAGATAGTTAGGAACGATGTCTAGGATCCTTGAGGTTTTGTCAATTAATGGAGGTTGTCACCTGATTTGACAATTAATGGAGGTTGTCACCTGAGGTGACTAAAGCTTACGTCACTATCGAGGAGATAGAGGTAGCTGATGTTTGGAAAACTTGAGCGTACTTCTCAATCTGTGATAGAGGTAGCTTAAATTTGGAGAACTTGAGCGTACTTCTCAATCTGTGATAGAGGTAGCTTAAGTTTGGAGAACTTGAGCGTACTTCTCTATTCGTGATAGAGGTATCTTAAGTTTAGAGTTCTAACAATTCGGAGGTTGTCACCTAGCGTCATTCCGTTATAATGGAAGTAACGGAGGCGATTGGGAAAGAAAGTCTATCTGCTTAGGAGATAACGGATATCCTTTGGAAAACGAAGTTATCCTAGTTAAAGGATAATAGGAATTATACGTCCAAGTGGGAAGTCCAGGGGCAAAGTTGTAATTTCTGCTCAGGGCGAAAGAAGCCGCCCGGCGTGAGACGGGGGCAAAAGAAGCCGTACGGCTAGAAGTCTGATTTTTCCAGATTATTTAAAACAGATTTGAACGGGCATTGGGCATTGTTGCCGCCCATCTACTGCCGAGGAAGAGAGAAAGGAGGGAGAGAATTTCTTCAAAATCCTTCAATTCCCTTTGCTTCTACCGATTGAAATGGATCCGGAGGGGAATCCTATGCCAAGGCAAGCAAGAAGAAACATCTCGGAGGCCGCTCGGAGGAGGAGGAAAGAACTCGTTCGTACGGAGAGGAAGTATGACTTCCTCACGCCTCCATCGGAGCTCTACCCGGGTAGGAGGGAGCACAAATCAACGAATCCTCAATCGGTTGGGGTAAGCATTCTTAATTTGCTCAATTCCGTCGATTTTGATTGAATTTTGATTGGTTCTAGGGCTTGACTCGAGTTTTAGGAATTTCTCGAATTTTCCTAGGATTTTTGATGATGATTTTGAAATATTAATGATTAACCTATGAGGCTAAGAAGATTAATGATCATGCATGTGCAATTTTCTTAAGACATAATGAGAATGACCCATTTTTGAAAATAAATTGGGAAAATAATTGTCTAAGATGTGACGGAGTCCTTGCATGTGCTAGAACTAGGTCAAATTTTGATCATGGATGCTAAAAAGGGATTTTGGATAATGAAAAGGATTCATGCATGCCATTTTTGAGAAAAAATTAATGCTTATGTGAAAATAATTTTGAAAATTGTGATTTTGTGCTTAGGATAGCAATGTGCTTGACATGATGCATTTCAAGTGATGAAAGACACGTTTTTCACGCAAAGGATGCTAGAAAAAATTTCATTGAATGCTTTTCTTTTGAAAATATGTGCACTTTTGAATATATGCATGCTTTTGAAATGAGGTGAAGGACTGATACGTTTCTTTTGATGTGCTTGTCTACAGGAGAACAAGTCTAGGGGGCCTTTCGAGATTGCAGTGAGGTTGTGGCAAAGGATGCCTGATTTTGAGAAAGATTGGGTGAACCCTAAGCAGCTGGTGAGGGCTACCGGCCTGGATTTATTTATTGAGGCTATTGGAAGAGGTATTCACATTACCTCGAAGAGTAAGGGCTTGATCCAGGCCCTCTCGGAGTTCTGGTGGGATACCACCCACAGCTTTCATCTTAGCTGGGGGGAGCTGACGGCGACGTCTGCAGATTTCACTGCTATCACTAGTCTGCAGTTCACCGGGAGGCCTGTGACCTGGAGGAACCATATTACGGCGGAGGAGTTTAGAGCTTTGGTTGGGTTTGAGCTTATTCCTAAGGGTCTTCGGGATGGAGAGTAGGAATGTCGAGGTGGCAGTCCAGAACTGCATGCAGGAATTTGCTGCTAATGAGGTGACTGCCTCCCAGCTTGCGAGGGATTTTGTGTGGTTGATGTTGTCAGTCACCATTTTTGCTAATTCTGGGACGCTGGCTATGACTTGCCTTCTTGACTCCTTGGAAGATGTAGATGTGATTGGGACGGTCTCTTGGGGCGAGGCTGGTTTGGCGGAGCTTTACTTTTCCCTGGATCTGTATAGCCGAAATAAGGCTGCTTCGATGGATTGTTTCTCTTTTGCTCTTGAGGTAGTCTCACTTTCCTTTCTCTCTTTTTACTTTCTGTCTTTGAGACTTTCATGAGAGAAAATGACCTTTTTGATGTTTTGAACATGCAGGTCTGGTTTTGCGAGGTGATCAGGTTCTTTCCGTGGAGCCAACAAAGTGATGCTACCATCTTTCCCGCTATGGTCCGCTGGAGGGGAGATGCGAGGGATAAGTTCACCGGGAAGACCCGGATCACCTTTGACTACAAGATGGTTAGGCCAGTTATCAACAGAGATGGGCACGATGGGGTGGACTTTTACCCTTGGGGGAGATATCCAGAGATTCTGCTAGGAGAGGCCGTGGAGGCGACGAGGCAGAGGCGATGGTTGACCGGGCTGACATGTGATGTCACCTATCTGGGGGACCGCTTCTCTAGGTAGCATGGCCATATCCCTCCACTGGATGCCATTACCCCTCATGATCCTCCAGCACGGATGCTGCAGCCCCGGGATTGGCCGGCGGATGAGATAGAGAGATATCAGGCAGGCATAGCAGCTGAGGAGTATTTTGACATGGCTACCCCTTATGCTACCTTTGTGGAGCAGCGACTGAGGACGCCACTGAAGCTAGTGAAGCTGGCTGTCACTCAGGGATATGGGGAGGCCGAGCCTACTGACCCGTCGATGCCTCCTGCTCATCTTTCTTATGTAGTCAATGGGGTACCGAGGAGGTTCAGGATACCTGTCCCCGACACTAGGGAGCCCCAGTATACTCTGCCACCGGACTGCACTGTAAGTACACTTTAGGGTCTTTCCCACTTTATTTTTAGACTTCTTTGCTTTTTGCAATTTCAACATTTTCTGAGATTTCCTTTTCTTTTTTCTCAGGTTCCAGCTCGAACTTATGACGGCTTGGTCAGGCAGAATAGGGGCTGGAAAGATGTATGCCGATCCCTTTTGAAGAAGCTGGCTTGCGCTTCCAACGCCGCAGCAAATGTGCAGGAGCCTGTGCGCAAAAGGAGGCATGTAGGGGGCACGGCATCCACCTCATCAACTTCAGAGTACTCCTCTAGCGCCATGCCTCGGGGACGGACGGGGACCCAATGCCGGCATCTTGGAGCGTCTGGCTGAGTATGAACATGTGAATGTTCATCTTTCTGATGTGAGCGACAGTGAGGACTTGATGAGAGAGGCGAGCCTTTATGAGTTGAGTAGTGATGAGGAAGAATCGGAGGCCTAGGAGGTCTCTAGAATTGATTTAGGAGGAAAAACAAACAATGAACAATTTTATGCACAACTTGTTTATTTTTTGCTTTATTTGGGCGCCGATGGGGCGAAAACAATGTATTAATGTTTTATGTGCCTTTTTAATTTATGCTTTATGAATTTGCATATTACTTGAGCCTCGGGGTAGTTTTTTGCTTGGAATTGCGGCTGAAATTGGGCCAAAATGATTTGTGATGACACATAACTGCATGGTTAATGTTTGGATATGTTTTTGTACAGGTTTCTGTTGGAAAAGTAGGGTAAAAACTCCCTTTGGGCAGCAACTTGGTTGCTGCAGATTTTTTCTCACATCAGGCAAATGAAGACGTGCGGTCAGGACCTGAGAGCAAATGAAGCCGTGCGGCTTACATTTACATGCCGGGTGGTTATTTTTAGAATAAAACCAAGGCTTGGCCATTTCATTTCATTTTCACTCTAGACTTGTCCCAACTGTTCCCAGAGCACATATTTGACCCAAAGACATCAACTTTGATCATTTTGCAATGGAGAAGCCTGTTAGATTGCAAAGGGGGAAAAGAGACTGCTTTCTATCCGATCTTCAATCTTGGGTGAGATATAACTTTCAATCTCACAAGGGGTTGTTCGATTCTACCTTCAAGATCAAATCTTTATGGCATTTAAGGGATCACCCGCCCGATTGGGACCTTTTGAGAGCAGCAGCAAGGTTTTGGGACGTCCGGAGACACGTTTACTGCTTTTCTTACAATGAGATTGTCCCAACTTATGAAGACTTCCGAGCCTTGATTGGGGGTCCAGAAATTGAGGCTATATCGATTCCTCTGATCGAAGATGTGCCGGTGGCGGTAAAGTTGGCATCTTTTACGCACATATCTGCAGGAGAGGCCGAGGGATGATGATGGCTCGGACAGGATTGACCTTTCCGATATCCGGGCGAGGTTCGGGTCTCCGGATATGGCTACGACCACGGTGGCTATGGATGCCTTTATCCTCTGCATATTCTCTTCTCTGTTCACCGCCGAGTCCGTGGGGATGCGTCACGGTGG
The DNA here is from genome assembly GCA_022495995.1 of Adenophora triphylla var. japonica. Taxonomy (NCBI): domain Eukaryota; kingdom Viridiplantae; phylum Streptophyta; class Magnoliopsida; order Asterales; family Campanulaceae; genus Adenophora; species Adenophora triphylla. The sequence goes on from JAFEMH010004785.1 coordinate 124,634, forward strand.
TCTCTTGGACATGGTTAGGGATTGCGGGTGGGAAGGACATTGTCCCATTGGTTACGGGTGAGACTCGCATGGCATCGATAGGATGGCTAGAGGAGACCGTTTCATGAGGTGCGGGAGTCCGGCCGTGTTGACTTTGTGGCTGCAGGAGAGGCTCGGAGCTTTGCCGGGGCTTTGCCGACTCAATGCCCTTGGGTGATTTCCGGAGGGGTTTACCTCGGCAATGACCGGGGTGGGGAGGCGATGATGGCTAGGCTATCCAATTCGGATATTCGGCGGTGGGTACCTCACCGGAGGCTGCAGACCAGGAGGACATTTCAGGAGTCCTATATAGTGAGGGTTCTAGGGTTCTGCTGGTCATCCTTCTACATACCCTGCTTGGTATCCAGGCAGTTCGGGGCCTTACAGGAGCCGTTGGGCGATTGGGAGGACATCCGTACCATGGAGGTGGTGCCATTAGATATGAGAGATCCAGCCAGCTTCTCATTCTTCTCGAGGGCTTGGACATACACCGTTTTCCCACCCAGGGCTATCCTCAGGAGCAGGAAGAGTACCATCTTGACTACGGTCTACTTGGATTGGTACGAGAGGGAGATGGGAGCGACTCAGGTCATATTGGGAGAGAGGCGTCAATCTTTATTGGGGGCTGACGGTGACTCGAGCAGGAATCTGAGGGAGACTGAAGCTAAGGCGAGTCACCAAAATCAGTCGGGTGACCTTATCAAAGATATGGAGGCTCGATATAAGAGGCTTTCTGAAGTCGCTCCCTTGACTGAGGCTCAGAGGGAGGAAGTGCGGACTCGTGCCCGTGTTGAGAGGGCACTTATTGACACAGGTTTGATGGAGGCTCCAGTGAGGATACCAGAGATCGGGATGAGGGAGACCGACATCTTGGAGAAGAAGAGAAAGAAAACTCGACGAGGTCGAGGTAAAGGGAAGAAGACCAAAGAAGACTCAGTGAATAACGACTGACAGATCTTTTCTTAGGATTCCCTTATTGCCATTTTGCAAACACAATAGTTTATTAGGCATTTTATTGTATTTTAGATCTTTGTAGCAGGTTAGCATAGTCAAGAGTAGACCGTGCTTGAACTCATCAAGAAGTTTTTAACATGTAATGAACAAGAGATATTATCTTAGAAATTAATCAAGACACAATTTCATGGAAATTTCAGATGTCTTATTGATTAGGACCCGTTTTATGAAAACTTGAATATCTTTTATTATTGTTTAGGACGCATTTCATGGAAACTTAATCGCCCTTTTTATTGTTTAGACCGAACCATAAATGACTGCCTACGTTCCCCTTTTACAAGAAATACTAAGGGGCTCAGGTCTTCGAAGTTCTTTCTGGTGAACTTTTTTTTTTTATGTGCGGCCAGTTTTTGCCTAGACCGCCCTTTTTGGGTTTTCGGCCTAGTGGGCATTACTCTTTTTGCACTAAGATTTTTTTGTTTTTTTTTTATTTTCTTTTTATGTGCAACCCTGTTTTTTGCCTAGACCGCCCTTTTTAGATTTTCAGCCTAGCTGGGTATTACTCTTTTTGCACTAAGATTTTTTTTCTTTTTTTTTATTTTCTTTTTATTTTCTTTTATATATATATATATATATATATATATATATATATATATATATATATATATATATATATATATTGGACATAATACCTTCGGAGCTTATCACCGTTATTTGGGTGGACAAAGGGATTGCCGTCCAGTGTCCGCAAGTTTCATGGCTCCTCCCGATAGTATCCCTCTGCACCACATACGGGCCGATCCAAACGGGTTCCCATTTTCCTGGGGTTGTCTCTGGTAGGGGCTTCACTTTCAATACTAAGTCACCCTCTTTGATGTCCCTGGCCTTGACCTTTTTGTCAAATGCTCTGGCCATTCGCCTCTGGTAGGCTCGGGTGTGCTCCATGGCCTTTAGCCTTCTTTCATCGAGCAGGGCCAACTCATCATGCCGGCTACGTAGCCATTCTACTTCGTTGACACTGTTTTCCAGGAGGACCCTTAATGACGGGATTTCCAACTCCACTGGTAACACTGCTTCCATCCCGTAGGTTAGGGCAAAAGGAGTTTCTCCTGTGGCACGTTCGACAGACGTTACGCCCCGAGTGCCAGGTGCAGCTTTTCGGGCCAATCACGACCACGGGTGGCCATTTTCCGGATGATCCGTTCGAGTGTCTTATTAGCAGCTTCCACGGCTCCGTTAGTCTGAGGTCTGTATGGGGATGACTTGTGGCGAGTGATTCTGAATTCTGACAGTAACCTATCGCAGTCTCCTTCAAAGTGCGACCCATTATCAGAAATGATCTCATTGGGCACCCCATATCTACACATTATGTTTTCCTTGATAAACTGGGCCACCCTCTTGGAAGTGAGGACCTTGTAGGACTTGGCCTCTACCCACTTGGTGAAGTAGTCGACGGCTACTAACACAAATTCATGCCCATTTCTTCCTACCGGGGCTATCTTCCCTATCACGTCAATACCCCAAGTTGCAAACGGACAAGGAGTCGTCATGCAGTACAGGTCATGAGGCGGGAGATGGTTGAGGTTGGCAAACCGTTGGCATTTGTCACACACTCGGACATGCTGGACACAGTCTGTCTCCATGGAAATCCAGTAGTAATCCATTCTGAGGATCACTTGCATTAGGGATCTAGCATTCATATGAGGACCGCAGGGACCATTGTGGACTTCAGTCATCAACTCTTTGGCCCTTTCTTGAGTGACGCACAAGAGGAGTGGTCCTTGGTGTCGTTTCTTGTACAGGTTGCCTCCTAAAATGACATAATGGGAGGCCAACCTTTTCAGGGCTTGCAAGCTCTTGGCTTTGACACCTTCTTTTGGTCTACCTTCTTCGTCTCTGAAAGCTGACTCTCCATCTTTGAGGAACTGGTAAATTTGATTGTACCAGGGTTCTTTGATAGGCTCAGGTCCCAAGTCTACTTCACAACAGAAGGCCGGGGCTTCTCTTCTACCCACTCTGAAGGGTTTTATGGCTTTTCCCTCGGGGTTCTCTACCAGTGAGGCTAGAGTAGCTAGGGCATCTGTGAATCTGTTCTTTTCCCTTGGCAAGTAGTGAAAAGTCACTTCTCTGAACTATCCAGTCAACTCCTCCATATGGGCATGATACCGCTGAAGATTAGGGTCCACAGTCTTCCATTTGTTGGAAACCTGGTTGATGATCAGGGCTGAGTCTCCATAAACTTCGAGCTCCTTGACATTCCTTTCTAGGGTAGCTTCTAAACCAGCAATGCAGGCTTCGTACTCGGCAACATTATTCGTGGCAGGGAAGTTCAACTTAAGGGCTATGGGCGTGTACTCATCTTTCGAATCGACCAGTAGCATCCCTACGCCATTTCCTCTTTTGTTTGCAGCTCCATCAAAGAATAGCTGCCATCGGTTCTCAGGCTCAACTACGAAGATCCCTTCATCTAGGAATTGGGGTTCAGGCCTGCGGTCCTCATTACTGGGGAAGTTCGCCAGATGATCTGACAACGCTTGACCCTTGATGGCCTTTCTGGTCACATAGTTGATGTCATACTCAGCTAAGAAGAAGGACCACTTTGCTAGACGCATCGAGAGGGAAGGTTTATCGAAGATGTACTTGATGGGGTCCATTTTTGAGACCAAGTTCACAGGGTGGGCTTGCATGTAGTGCTTTACTGTACCAACTACCCAGACCAGTCCTGCACAAGTCTTTTCACATGCTGAGTAATTGAGCTCACTTCCTTGTAGCTTCCGGCTAACAAAGTAAATGGCATTCTCTACCCGAGAGTCTTTCTTCTCCTGAGCAAGCATAGCCCCAACTGCCGTATCAGTGACAGTGAGATAGAGCAGAAGAGGTTTCTGTCTATATGGGGGGCATAGCACTGGAGGATGTGCTAAGTACGCTTTGATCTGGTCAAAGGCATCCTAGCATTCTTCGGTCCACTCTGTGTCTACATTCTTCTTCATGAGCTTGAAAATGGGCTCGCACATAGTGGTCAACTGGTTGACGAAACGGCTGATGTACTGCAGTTTGCCCATAAAGCTTTTGACTTCTGTCTGGGTTTGAGGTGGCCTCATGTCCATAATGGATTTGATCTTTCGGGGGTCGACTTCGATACCTCGCTCCGTGACCATATACCCAAGCACTTTTCCCCTTGTCACTCCAAAGGTGCATTTAGCAGGGTTTAGTCTCATGGAATGTTGTCTTAGCCTCTCGAAGAACTTTCGCAGGTCAACAAAGTGCTGCCCATCCTCGCCTTTGGAGTGAATTATCATGTCGTCGACGTAGACCTCAATCTCCTTGTGGATCATGTCATGAAAAAGCGCGGTCGCTGCCCTTTGATAAGTAGCCCCGGCGTTCTTGAGCCCAAATGGCATTACTGTATAGCAGTAAGTTCCCCACGGTGTGGTGAAGGCCGTCTTTTCTTGGTCTTCTTCGGCCATCTTGATCTGGTTGTAGCCTGCAAAGCCGTCAATGAAGGATTTGACTTCGTAGTTGGCAAAGTGGAGTCCACCGGGGATGTCTATGTTTGGCAAGGGGTAATCGTCTTTGGGGCCGGCCTTGTTCGTATCTCGGAAATCTACACAAGAATAAGACCTTCCCATTGGCCTTGGTTACGATCACAATATTGGACAACCATGTCGGATATTTGATGACTCGATAAATCCTACCCGCAGAGCTTCTTAATTTCTTCTTTGACCTGTAGAGACCATTCTCGGCTTGATTTTCCTCGCTCGCTTCACCGGCTTAGCATCCGGTGCTAGAGGGATTCTCGTGCTCTACTATTGAATTGTCTAGCCCCGGCATATCCTTGTACGACCATGCAAAGACGTCCATGTATTCTCTCGAGCATTAACCAGCCTATCCCTTTCAACCCCCGGAAGAAGCTTCCAATCTGTGTCTCTTTAGGTTCCTCGACAGCACCCAAGTTAACACTTATCAAAACCTCCTCGGCAGCCTTAGGCCCGGTTTTCCTCTTTTCGTAACCTGCTTAAAGATTTCTTTAATGTATTGTTCGTTTAGTATGTTTGCATCTTGTTCAAATGATTCATTATTAACTGTTGTTAAGTTTTGAGTTAATTTATCATTTGTTAAGTTGGCAATAAGAGGATACTCAGAAAGATCTGTCATTTCATTCAAAGCAAAGGGAAAGATGACATTGATTACATGTTCATAATCCTCAGGCGTGAGGCCTTCGGATGACTCAGAGGACTGGAATTCAAAGATTCCTGACTCAACTGACTCTTGACCCTACCGACTGGACCCTACACTACTTATTGATTCGAAGTGTTTGACGCGGGTTGACCCGGGTTTACTCTTTCCCGCTTGTTGCCCTGGGAGTAGCGGCCTTGTCAAGATTCTTCAGAAAGTTGGAGACTTCAAACTGATCAAAAACTTGCCGGAAATCATTGGTAGGCCGGTACCTCGGAAAGATGGTGAGAGGAGCTAGAGTAGCTTGATGCAATCTCTCGGCGAGCTCGTCTGTGACAACTGGACTCATTGACTGAAGAGTCTGGCTCATCTTATCAATACACTGCTGATAACTCATTTTCTCTTTACTGATCTTTGATACCACGACCTTGTCAGTATAGCCAACAGGAGGGTTGGCCTGGATAATGCTGATGAAGTCTTCTTCAGAAGGGATCTTGATTCTTTCTTGATTGGCCACGTATTCTATGGGTTTTCTGTATTTTGCTTCCAAATCTGCTAGCTTCTCATTGAACTTCACAATGGCGACAAATTCAGAACTTTCTACCTCGAGAGGGCTACTGACTACAGGGGTATCAGGCTGGACTGCGTTTTGAATGATGGGTTTTTTGGTAGGTTCCTTGGCATAACTGACGTAGTAGTCAAACTTGCCTGAAGGCTCCCCTAAAGTTCCAACGCTCTTGTCCCCGGCTTCGTACTTTTCTTTTAATTTCTGTTGCATGGACTTCCTCTTCTTCTTCTTTCTTGAAGGAGCGTCTTCGTTAATCCATTCTTGATACTCATATTCCAGACAGTCTTCACAATCACACACATCATACCAGATGTAGGGTCTGGGTTGAACTGGGATGGCCTCTCCGACTACTTGGTCATTACCATTGTTGACTACCACGTTGGCCATTTTGACACTGGAAAGTTGAAGCTTGAGGATTCTGGCGAACTGTCTGAGAATTCTGCGCTAACAAGTCGCTGACCCGGTGTTCTCACCCACTTCTTTCTTGCTGCGGGAAAGGGATAGGAGAGGTTTAGACTCGGGGTAGGTGTTTAGGCTGAAGGCTCAAGCAATATGCAAATTAAGAATCTTCCAGTTTACTTAAAATAGTGTCTTTTATTAATTTCTATTTGGTTGGAAAAGGGGTTCTGCCCTTCTTTTTTGCAACTACTCTAGATACTGGATCAGTGGGTTCCGTCACTACGTCTATAAGCCCATCGTATTCCACCTGTATTTCGACCTCCCAGGGTGGACAACCCCGGGCGAGGGTCCTATAGGGCACGCGGATCCCACCGACCGAGAGAAGAACGCTCCTAATGGGTCTAGCGGGTCATAGGAACTTTTAACGCACGAGCGATGCGAATTATAGTCAAGGCAATATCGGGAAAGTCTCGTCTTTCAGCCTTAACAGAATTTCGGCAGAATTTCGCTTGCGCGATCGAAGTTTTGACTTTTTGGTAATGTCCGAGAAGATAATATGCATGGGTCGGGCGGTAAAAGTCAGATGACACAGTGTCACATTGAACTTCGTTGCATACGCTGTGCGTGAGTCAAAATCGAAGTCAATGCCAGGTTAAGATCTTGCCAATTTTTTTCTTGTCGGAATTTTGGCAGAGCTTCGCTTGAGCGAAAGATCGTTTGGATTTTTGGCATGGACTTGGTCTCGACTCTTACGCATTCCGTGCGGGTCAAGGTCGAAGTCAACGCCGGAGTCAAGATCTTGCCATTTTTTCCTTTGTCGGAATTTTGGCAGAGCTCCGCTTGTGCGAAAGATATTTTGACTTTTGGCACAGACTCAGTCTCGACTCTTACGCATTCCGGGCAGGTCAAGGTCGAAGTCAATGTCGGAGTCAAGATTCTACCGATTTTTCCTTGTCGGAATTTCGGCAGAGTTTTGCTCGAGCAAAAGATCTTGACTTCCGTTATGGACTAAGGCTTGACCTTTACGGGGACATGCAACTGGGATATATGACACAGACTTGACCAAAAACCAACCAAAAGTCATGGTTTTTTGAAACGTGTGACACAGACTGTGCATTGGTCGACACTGGCTGCCATGGGGAGTTTGGGGTGATTCCGTGCGCGCCCGGGAGCATCGTAAGGCTGTCCGTGACTGCAGCTGAAAAACCACCCCGGGTTTAAAGGGACGTGCGTGCAAAGTATACAAGATATATAAGGTGCGCGTAGTGTGCGGCCTCCTAAAAATATTCCTTTTAGAGTTAAAACAGAGATTTTCATAAATGTGTTTTAAAGGAATGATTTTTCGGGACGGGGGAACATGCAACAGATAAGGCACGTAAATTTTCTGGGAGCCCCAGTCAGTCTTGGAACTGCATAGCCCCAAGCTGCCAAGGCTGCCAGATTAACCTCAATTTTTCCTGGTGGAATTGCCACTGAGGCCGCCCGGTCAGAATCCAATGAGGATTGAGCCGTACGACTGCATGGATCAATTTTCTAGGTTCCACTCCTTTGCTATTTCAGATTCTTTCCCGAACATTTTAGGCACCTTTTAGCCTTGAGAAGGCTTCCTGTTCAAAGTATGCACAATTCCCAAGATGCAAATGATGCAATGCAAGGCAAAGAAAGCAAGCACGATAATTGGAATCCGCGATGGGAGTCTAACCCTCTCAAAGGAAAAAAGCTTTCTTTTTATATTTTATTTTTCGAAAAGAGATACCGGTACGTGGGATTGTTAGACCACCGTTTATCCCAAGCCCCGGGTTTGGGAGCGATACAGGAAGGTTAAATGGTTTCCACCTATATACCGGGTATCGTTTATTTTGAAAATGAAAGCTTTTCTCCTTTGGGATTTTCCCCTGCGGAGTCGCCAAACTGTGAATGTGTGCCCAAATTCTAATTTTTTTTTAGATCGGATTCACGCGAGTTTGAAAACATCCGGTTTAATTTGAAAAACGGAGTCGCCACGCCATTTTGATTTCCTCATAACTTTGAAAAAAATGATTTTAGGGTTTGGAGGTTAAGTTACCCCTTTGGAAGAACGGATCGTCGTTCACCCAAGGTGCCTTGCCGTAGCAAGTCTCCCTAGATTCCATTTTTCGTGCTTGCTTGCGTGCTTTCTTGTGTGCATGTGTTGAAAAGAGAGGGGGGGAATGTCCCAAGTTGTCTTCCGGACGTACAAACCATTTAGTTGGTTGTCGCTCGGGATTCCTTGGATTTTTTATGTGTTCGGGACTTTGATCCCGTCCTCATCTTGGACTTGTGATCATCGCTATTTGACCTTGGGTCTTGCGTGATCGAGAGAAGGACTCTCTTTTATAGTCTAAAATGGGGTTCTTTAGGAAAGGAGTGACCTTAGCCCATCAATCCTACGCCTTGAGACGATTGAGCTTATATGGGAGCTATCGTGCTCGTCTCAAGCGATTATCGGAGATATAGGTTCAAGGGTTTATCCCTTTCTAAAGAAATTGTGGCACCTTTAATGGAAGAAACGATGTAAAGATGGGATCTTTACACCGGTACATTCCGAAGGTTGCTAATGGGGACATGGGGGAATGCATGTAAAAATGACATTTTTAATGAAAAGATGACATTTTTTGGGTGCAAAGGATGCTTTTGATTGCAAAGGATGCTTTTTATGTAAAGAAAGGATTGTTATGGAAAGGATGCATTTTTGTGAGGAAAATTAGTATTTTTATATGCAAAGGATGCACAAAGATGACATTTTGAAAGCAAAGGATGCTACTTTGATGGTAAAGAGATGATTTTTAATGCAAAGGATGCATTTTATGTGAAAAATTGGTTTTAGGTGCAAAGGATGCACCTTTATTGTAAAGACATGATTTTTATATGCAAATGATGCATTTTTAATGGAAAGCATGGATTTTTAGGTACAAAGGATGCACTTTTATTGTAAAGATTACATTTTTAGGAGCAAATGATGCATATTTTATGCAAATGATGCAATGGGGGAGGGGGGGTATGATTTAGATGAATAAAGATAGGATCTTTAACAACAAATATCAATTCCCAAGCAAGATAATAGCAATATGCAAATACAAAGAGTAATTATATCACATAGGAATTATAATGCAAGGAAAGGGGGTGAGAGGTTACCAATGGTGGTGACCTCTTCTTCTTCGGATCTTGCCTAGCGGAGGGACCACTTCTTGGAGGCTTCAAGGAGGAGGGAGGTGACTTCTTGGCACTCTTCAACTTCCTAATTTCGCAGCAGTATTTTGGGAGAGCTTTTTGAGCTGAGTGTGGTATTTTTTGTTGGTGGTCTAAAATGGGTATAGGAGGGCTCTATTTAAAGTCAGTCTGGATAAGGCTAATGAGGCCGTGCGGCCAGGAGTTCTTGGCTAATGCAGTCGTGCGGCATTATCCTGTATGACTCAGCATGTTTCTAGAATCATGCAAGGTGGCACTTCTAGAAGGTTTTTGGTATTAAGAAAAACGTGTTTCTTTAATTCCAATTAATCTTTTCATCCCTTAGAAGGTTCGGAACAGTTCCCAAATTGTTCCAGAACTTTAGGAAAGTCCGGGGAATTACTGGGAAAATTAATCGGAAGGCATGAGCCAGATTTGGGTACTTACAGGAGGACAGAGGATCGGAGGAATCACAAGGTATGCCTTTATATTTTCAAAGGCATCTTGGCATTCCGGGTTCCGTTCGATGTCTGCATTTTTCTTCATTAGTCTGAAGATTGGCTCGTACAGGGAGGTCAACTGATTGACGAAGCGGCTGATGTACTGCAGGTGGCCCATGAAGCTTTTTACCTCTGTTTGGGTTTGTGGTGGTCTCATTTTGATTATGGACTTGATCTTTTGAGGATCAAATTCGATGCCTCGCTCGATGACCATTGTAAGTACCCAAATCTGGCTCATGCCTTTCGGTTAAGTTTTCCGACAATTCCCCGAACTTTCCTAAAATTCAGGGGCAATTCTGAAACTTTCCCAAACCTTCCAAGGGGGGAAGGACTTGCTAGGAATTAAAATTCCAAGAAGTCCCTCGCTGGAATGGAGTTTCTAGGGGCCACCTTGCATGGATCTAAAAGCAGGCTGAGTCATCAAAGGATAATGCCGCATGGTTTCATTAGCCAGAGGTTAATGCCGCACGGCTTCATTAGGAAGCACAGATCAGCCTATAAATAGAGGCCTCCTCTATTCATTTTGTAATACAATTTTTGAGCACTGTTACTCTGCCCAACTGAACCCTCAAATTTCCAGTGACCAAAACTCCCAAAAATCACCTCCCTCCTCCATAAAAACTCATCCAAAGCCACTCCTACATTAGGAAAACCCCAAGGGAGATAGAGAAAAACCATCATTGGTAATCTCTCCTTCCTTTCTCCTTGAAATATCCTTATTACATTGTCATATTGCTTACTTGTTATTTATCTTGCCATTTATTGTCATTACATGTGATATATTGTCATAAAAATCCAATCTTTATCATGTAGGCATCATATCCCCCTTTCCCCCTAACACATATGATTCATGGAGAATCCGTCCCAAGGATGAACAAGGGTCCACAAGTGGCTTGTTCTAGGGAAGATTCATCACATGATGATGTGAAAGATCTCCCTTTTATTGTATAAAAATGTCATCTTTACATAAAAATGTCATCTTTACTATCATAATGTCACCCCCTTCTTGACCTTGCTTCCAAGGATTGTCCACCTTCTAAGGTTCTTAAAGGACATAGGAAAGCCCCAAAGGTCTTCCCTTTACATTCATAGCCTTAGTCCTCATAGTGTTCATTACACTTATTTTCATAAAAATGCAATCTTTACTTTCCAATGCAACTCCCCCATGTCCCTCATGGTTGGATCACTCTCCAATGATTGTCTAGTGACCTTCATAAGGAACGAAAGACATAAGATGAGTATAAAGATCCAATCTTTATACCCCTCCCCTTAGTCCCTTTGATACTTGAAGCATCCCATGGGGTGGATCGGTGTAAAGGTCTCATCTTTACATCGTTTCCTCCATTAAAGATGCCATAGTCGAAGTCCCTTTAGAAGCGGATGAACCTTGGCCCCTACATCTCCGATCATCACTTGAGACGAGCATAAATGTCCCTACTAAGCTCAAATCATCTCAAGATGTAGGATTGATGGACAAAGGCTCTTCCTTTCTAAAGAGTCTCATTCTTGGACTATAAACGGTGTCCCTCTATCTTGATCACATATGACCTTGTCCCAAAGAACGTTGGTTTAAAACACACCAAGGCTCTCAAGCCTAATATGGTTGATTATCCCAATGGGAGGGTGAAAAGGGTCACTTAATGATGATCATAAGTCCAAGATGAGCACGGGATTGAATCCCGAATACATCAAATCCAAGGAATCCCGAGCGATAACCAACTTAAATGGTTTATACGTCCGGAAGATAACTTGGCACATCCCATCCCCTTTTCAAATCACACACACACGAGAGCACAAAACAAGTACAAAAATCGAATCTAGGGAGACTTGCCTTTGGCAAGGCTTCTTGGGTGAATGCCAAACGTTCTTCCCAAGGAGTAACTTAACCTCCGGACCCTATTCCTTTTTTTCAAAGTTTTGAGGAAATCAAAATGGCGTGGCGACTCCGTTTTTCAATAAACCGGATGTCTTCAAACTGAGGTGAAGCGGTGACCCTATAATCAAAACACGGTTCACAAATCCACGATTTTGGGCCCACATTCACAGTTTGGCGACTCCGCTGGGGAAATGTAAATGTTTCCAAACTTCTTTCATAAGAAGCATTGGAAATGTTTACGAGGGTTAGCCTCCCGCCGCGGATCCAATTTTTGTGCTTGTTTTTCTTTCCTTATTTTTGCATGCATCTCGGTTTTTGGGATTGTGCATATTCTGAATAATGAGCAGGGAGCATTCTGAAGCTGAAAAGGTGCCAAAATGTCCGGGGGAACAACTTGGAAATGAAAAAATTTGGAACCTGGAAAACTGCTTGATCCAGCCGCACGGCTTGATCTGCCTGGATCATAGCCGGGCGGCTTCTTAATGCAGTTCCACCAGGACACTTTCTGAGGTTAATATGGCAGTTTTGGCAGCTTGGGGCTATTTAGTTCCAGGGCTGATCGAGCTCCAGAAAATTTACGTGCTTACTTGCTGCATTTCCCCCGTCCCGAAAAACATTCCTTTAAAACACATTTCTGAAATTCTCTGTTTTAACTCATAAAGGAACATTTTTAGGAGGCCGCACACTACGCGCACCATATATATCCTGTACACTTTGCACGCACGTCCTTCAACCCGGGATGGTTATTCAGCTGCGGTCACGAACAACATTACGATGCTCCCGGGCGAGCACGAAATCATCCCAAACTCCCCATGGCAGCCAGTGTCGACCAATGCACTAGTCCGTGTCACACATTTTAAAACCGTGACTTTTTGGTTGGTTTTTGGTCTAGACCGTGTCATACAGCCTCATTGCATACCCCCGTAAAGGTTAAACCCTAGCCCATGCCGAAAGTCAAGATCCTTCGCGCAGGCGAAACTCTGTCGAAATTCCGCCAAGGAAAAATTAGCAGAATCTTGACTCCAGCATTGACTTCGACTTTGACCCGTACGGGATACATAAAGGTCAAACCCTAGCCCATGCCGAAAGTCAAGATCCTTCGCACAAGCAAAACTCTGCCAAAATTCCGCCAAGGAAAAATTGGCAGAATCTTGACTCCGGCATTGACTTCGACTTTGACCCGCACGGGATACAAAAGAGTCAAGCCCGAATCTGCGCCAAAAATCAGGATCTTTCGCGCAAGCGAAGCTCTACCGAAATTCCGTCAAGAAAAAATTGGCAAGATCTTGACCTAACATTGACTTTGACTTTGAATCGCGCAACGTATGCAACAAAGCTCAATGTGACGCCGTGTCATTCGGCTTTTATCGTCTGACCCATGCCTATTATTTTCTTGGAAAATGCCAAAGTCAAAACTTCTGTCGCGTAAGCGAAACTCTGCCGAAATTTCGTTGAGGCTGAAAGACGAGACTTTCCCGGCATTGCCTTGACTATAATCCGCATCGCTCGTGCGTTAAAAGTTCCTATGACGCACTAGACCGTAGGAGCGTTCTTCTCTCTCGGTCGGTGGGATCCGCGTGCCCTATAGGACCCTCGCCCGGGGCTGTCCACCCTGGGACGTCGAAATACAGGTGGAAAACTAGGGGCTTATAGACGTAGTGACGGAGCCCACTGATCCAGGATTTCGAGTAGTTGCAAAAAAGAAGGGCAACCCCTTTTCCAACCAAATAGAAATAAATAAATGACACTGTTTTAAGTAAACTGGAAGATTCTTAATTTGCATATTACTTGAGCCTTCAGCCTAAACACCTACCCCAGAGTCTAAACCTTACCTATCCCTTTCCCGCAGCGATAAAGAAGTGGGTGAGAATACTGGGTCAGCGGCTTGTCAGTGCAGAATTCTCAGATAGCTCGCTAGAATCATCAATTTTGTCAACCCAGAGAGTCAGAATGGCAGATTTGACAGAAAACAGCAGTGGTTTGGGTAACCCGATGACTAGGGAAGAAGAGCTAGCCTTAGCCTTGGAAAATAGTCTTAAGGTCCATAAGGAACAACAAGCTATGTTTATCGATGCGCTCCGTCGTCATGGGGTTCAGATAGTGGTCAAAGCCAATGGTTCCTTGGTCATGGTAGAAGATGAGACTCCAGAAGTAGCAATTTCAGCTCCTCCATCCTATAACCAATGCCCCCCTCCATCCCCATATGATCCCTTACCAATGACTACCCCTTTTCAGTCCTTTCTAACATCCCAGGCCATCATGGCTCCAACACCCTCGCCTCCTCAGATAAGACCCAGCTTCGTTCCCTACCAACAGAGAACGAATGCCACGGCCACCCCAGGTACTCAGTCTCTGCATTATCCCGTGGGATTCACTCCCTCTCCTCAGTGTGAACCAAATCCTCTAATCCCAAAACTCCAATATCAACTTGACCTTTCTTACTTTGTCAACGCTTATGAATTTGCCTCTCTCCCAGACAGCGACAACGAAGATTCAGTTGGAAATGAGAATAGGAATGGATGGATTTACAGTGATCATGACAGCTCGATAGAAGGAATGAGCGTGGAGCCAAAGAAAGTGAAACCCGAAGGACCAAATAGGGCAAAAAATCACAGGCCCGGAAAGGAGGACTGTATTACCTCAAAGTGTGGCTGTCACCTTTGCAAGGGCTCAGAAGAGAAAATGGATGCAAGCTCAGACGAGGCAGGGTATGAATTCCCCATCTTTGAATTCAATACTCCCTACAAAGACTTGGTTGGTGAATGGAGAAACTTGATCGAAGCTTTAGCTGAAAAAGGGAAGTGGGCTCCACCCGCTGATCGAGAACACGTAAGCATCATTGAGATTGAACCTCCATCGGGAAGAGTGGACTCCATTACGGTGTTAAGGGTCACCCCTGAGACTTTGTCCGAGAAAGAATGTATGGAAGCTCTAGAAAGGGTCTTAAAGTTTGAAGCGACCCCGGTCCCCTTCCTATCTTACGACGACAATGATATCTTCTTGGTAATCCCTAAGTCAGGGGAAGAGTCCAGAATACCCCTTATATGGCGCCAAGTATCCAGACCTTCTTTTGCCACCATTGGTCATCAGAGTCAGGATGAAAGTTCCAACAGAAGTTATTATAGTGAGACCGAGGAAGACACAGTTGAAATGCCGTAAGGAACAGTGGAAGAGTGGTTAGCCCAGAAAACCCTCCTGTAAGTAAAGAACAGGAACCTGCCACAAGGTTCGACCCAGCAGAAATCCTTATCGATGATGGAATCTCCCACTTCAGGAAGTGTTTGGCCAATGTCAAAGATGCCGTCAGAAGGTTGACCCCGAGGAAAAGAAGGAATATGCTTGACAGTGATGAGGAATGTGACCCTGCTTTGTTGGAAAAGTTGCTATGGCATGATGAGGAAGCCACTGGCAAACCTCCAAACTCTGGGAATGATAATTCCTATTGCATGTTGACCCTGAAAAGCCTAAATGAAACTATCAAGGCTTTGAGTGAGGAAGAAGAAACTGAAATCAGCCAGTTGCTAAGCCAATGGGGAATCCAGAATTTAGAAAAAACCAGGAAGCCTGTAACCTGGGATCAAATTCGGGAAGTTGCCTATACCTCCGATGGTACTGTGAACCAAATTAATCAGCAGAGTTGGCCATACGCCAGCAAAAGCCCGCCTTTAACCCTGAAAGGGCTGAAAGAATCCACCTATAGGACTAATGACTCCAAGAAGTCTAACGTCTATGTGATGATTCGGTTTGGACAAATGAGTGTGGAATAGCCTAAAGGTGACAAAAGAAATGTCGTCTCCTAACCAAAGACAGACAAAAGACCTTACAAGCTAGAAGCAGAAAAGCCAGACTTCGAGAAGGAAGACCCGGTGTTGACTCAGTTGAAGTGCACTCAAGGCAATATTTCCATGTGGTCCCTGTTAACCTCCTCATACCCTCATAAATTGAAGCTAGAAGAAAGTTTGGCCAAGACCATGGTGCCCATAGATATCACACCAGATGAGGTCGTTCAAATGATTGGAAGTATCCACTATGGAAATATCATCACTTTCACTGACCTGGACCTGTCGAAGTATAGAGCCAGTCATAATGAGGCCCTTTACATCACAGTACAGTTGGAAGAACGCCGGTTACTAAGGGTGTTAGTCGATGGAGGGTCTGCAATGAATGTCCTGCCAGCAAAAATGATGGATTTGTTGGATTTGAAGCCTACAGACTTGAAGCCTTCCAGTCAAACTATTAAGGCCTACGATTCCATTGCTCGGTTAGTTTTGGGGATTGCAACTCTAAAATTGTGGTTCGGGAAAAAGGTCATGGATGTGGACTTCCAAGTGATTGACATCCCCATATCATTCACCGCCTTACTGGGACGACCCTGGATCCACTAGATAAATGGGGTAGCCTCTACTTTGCACAAATGAGTCAAGTTTTAGTCAAGTGATGGGACTATCACTACTATCTATGGAGACAGTGTCACCGTGGAAGGAACCAGCACGGGAGGTATCCCAATACTGGAGATCAAACATGATGACGAAGGGCTTGCCTTGACCTGATTCTCTGTAGCCTCCTCTAAAGCGTAAGTGTGTTACACGGACCTCACTGCTACTTTTGATAAAATACCTCCTGCCATGCGAATGATGAGAAAGATGGGTTATCTTCCGGGGCTTGGACTGGGTAAGAGACTTCAGGGTCGCAATGCCGTCATCGATGCAAAAGAACAGACCACCCGATACGGCCTGGGATACAAACCGTATCCTCAGGATGACAGAAAAGCTAAAGGAACAGTTCAGGAAAAGTGAAACGAAGGGGTCCGTCTCCGTCCTTACAGTTTATCTCTGGCCCAGTACTTCATAAAAGGTGAAACCCAATATGATGAAAGTGATGGTCAGCCCTCCTTGAGGAAAATTCTTCTGGAAAACCTTGAGAAAGTTTGTGGAAAACCAGCGAATCCTATTCGGAGGATGTTTCTGGACTTGGCGGACATTCCTGGGGCTACCACTACTGTTCAGAACAAGTATGTCTTCAAAGGAAACCCAGACCGCTTCAAAGAGCCAATACTTTTCCCATCAGGGGTAATGGACGTCTCTTCCTTCGAGTTAGCTCTTCTAAAGATCAGCCAGATAGAATCTGCCAGTCGTGAGGACAGTGAGTCAGGTCTGCAGAAGCTGTTTGATGAAGAAGCACAAATTCCTGACTTAATCGACTTCAGCTCAGATGATGAGACAATTGCAATAATTGGAGACGGCAATGAAGAGCCTTTTGACCCCCGCACTTTGGTGACTAAGACATAGATGCCTTTGAAGAATTGGGAGACATTCTCAGGGCCGATAGCCAGCCAACAGCAAATGATCACGGAGCTTGGATTGGTCCCCCGTCCTTCTCAGTTCTGTCATGTCAAACACCCTGTCATCCGTACCCTAGAGTCAAGAGTCTTCGAATTTCAGTCTTCTGAGTCATCTGAAGGCCTCACGCCCGAAGATTATGAATATGTAGCCAATGTTATCTTCCCTTTCTCTTTGAATGAAATGATAGATCTTTCCGAGTACCCCCTTATTGCCAACTTAACAAATGATAAATTAACTAATAACTTAACAACAGTTAATAATGATTCATTTGAACAAGATGCAAACACACTAAACGAATAATACATTAAAAAAATCTTTAAGCAGGTTACCGATAAAGAGGAAAATCGGGCCCAAGCTGCCAAGGAGGTTTTGACAAGTGTTAACTTGGGTACTATCAAGGAACCTAAAGAGACACAAATCGGGAACTTCTTCCAAGGGGCTAAATGGGATAGACTGGTCAATCTGCTCAGAGAGTACATGGATGTGTTCGCATGGTCGTATAAGGACATGCCGGGGATAGATAGCTCTATTGTGGAGCACAGGATCCCTCTGGCACCAGATGCCAAGCCAGTAAAGAAGAAACTAAGAAAGATTAAGCCAGAGTGGTCTCTACAGGTCAAAGAAGAGATTAAGAAGCTATTGCGGGTAGGATTCATCAGGTTCATTGAATACCCGACATGGTTATCAAATATCGTGACTGTGACTAAGGCCAATGGGAAGGTGCGCTGCTGTGTAGATTTCCGGGATCTGAACAAGGCCAGTCCCAAGGACGACTATCCGTTGCCGAACATAGATATTCTGGTGGACGCCACCGCCAACTACGAAGTAAAATCCTTCGTTGATGGCTTTGCTGGCTACAACCAGATCAAGATGGCCGAGGAGGACCAAGAAAAGACAGCCTTCACCACACCATGGGGGACGTACTGCTACACGGTGATGCCTTTTGGGCTTAAGAATGCCGGGGCTACGTATAAAAGGGCAGCGATCGCACTCTTTCACGACATGATCCACAAAGAAATTGACGTCTATATCGATGACAAGATAATCCATTCCAAAGGTGTGGATGGACAGCACTTTGTCGATCTGCAAAAGTTCTTTGAAAGGTTAAGGCAACATTCCATGGGACTGAACCCTGCAAAATGCACCTTTGGAGTGACAAGGGGAAAAGTGCTTGGGTACATGGTCATAGAACGAGGTATTGAAGTCGATCCCCGAAAGATCAAAGCCATTATGGACATGACGCCGCCTCGAACTCAGACAGAGGTCAAAAGCTTTATGGGCAAGTTACAGTACATCAGCCGTATTATCAACCATCTGACTACCATGTGCGAGCCCATCTTCAAGCTCATGAAGAAAAATACGGACACATAATGGAATGAAGAATGCTAGGATGCCTTTGACCAAATCAAGGCATACCTATTACATCCCCCGGTGCTATGCCCCCCACTTGGACAGAAACCTCTTCTGCTCTATCTCACTGTCACTGATACAGCAGTTGCGGCTATGCTTGCTCAGGAAAAGAAGGACTCTCGGGTAGAAAACGCCATTTACTTTGTCGGTCGGAAGCTGCAAGGGAGTGAGCTCAATTACTCAGCGTGCGAAAATACTTGTGCAGGACTAGTCTGGGTAGTCGGTAAGCTGAAGCATTACATGCAGGCCCACTCTGTGAACTTGGTCTCAAAAAATGGACCCCATTAAGTACATCTTCGACAAGCCTTCCCTTTCGATGCTTCTAGCAAAGTTGTCATTCTTCCTGGCTGAGTATGACATCAACCATGTGACGAGAAAGGCAATCAAGGGTCAAGCACTGTTAGACCATCTGGCAAACTTCCCTAGCAATGAGGACCAAGGGCCTGAACCCCAGTTTCCAGATGAAGGGATCTTCGTAGTTGAGCCTGAGAACCGATGGCAGCTTTTCTTTGAAGGGGCTGCTAACAAAAGGGGAAATGGCGTAGGAATGCTATTGGTCGACCCGAATGACGAGCACACGCCAATAGCCATCAAGTTGAACTTCCCTATCACAAATAATGCTGTAGAGTATGAAGCTTGTATCGCTGGCCTGGAGGCTGCCCTAGAGAGGAATGTTAAGAAAATCGAGGTCTATGGAGATTCAGCCCTGATCATAAACCAGGTCTCCAACAAGTGGAAGACTGTGGATCCTAATCTTCAGAGGTATCATGCCTACATGGAAGAATTGACTGAGCAGTTCAGAGAGGTGACCTTCCATTACCTGCCGAGAGACAAGAACAGATTTGCAGATACCTTAGCCACTCTAGCCTCATTGGTAGAGATCCCCGAGGGAAAGGCAATAAAACCATTCAGAATGGGTAGAAGAGAAGCCCCGGCTTTCTTTTGCGAAATAAACTTGGGACCTGAGCCTGTCAAGGAACCTTGGTACAATCAGATTTACCAGTTCCTCAAAGATGGGAAGTCAGCTTTTAGAGATGAAGAAGGTAGACCAAGGGAAGGCATCAAAGTTAAAAGCTTTCAAGCCTTGAAATGACTGGCCTCTCACTATGTCATCTTAGGGAGCGACCAGTACAAGAAATGGTACCAAGGACCACTCCTCTTGTGTGTCACCAAATAAAGGGAAAGAGAGCTGATGATCAAAGTCCATAATGGTCCCTGCGGTCCTCATATGAATGCCAGGGCATTGATGCAAGTGATCCTCGAAATGGGCTAGTACTGGATTTCTATGGAAACGGACTGTGTCCAGCATGTCCGAGAGTGTGACAAATGCCAATGGTTTGCCATCCTCAATCATCTTTCTCCTCACGTCCTATGCTGCATGATGACTCCTTGGCCATTTGCAACTTGGGGTATTGACGTAATAGGGAAGATAGCCCCGGCAGGAAGCAATGGGCATGAATTCGTGTTGGTGGCATTGGACTACTTCACAAAGTAGGTGGAATCAAAGTCCTATAAGGTCCTCACTTCCAAGAAAGTGGCCCAGTTTGTCAAAGAAAACATCATGTGCAGATATGGGGTGCCCAATGAGATCATTTCAGATAACGGGTCGTACTTTGAAGGGGACTGCGATAGATTGGTGTCAGAATTCAGAGTCACTTGCCACAAATCATCCCCGTACAGGTCTCAGACCAATGGAGCAGTAGAAGCTTCCAATAAGACGCTCGAGAGAATTATCCAGAAAATGGCCACCCGCGATCGTGATTGGCCCGAAAAGATTCATCTGGCACTCTGGGGCTACAGAACGTCTATTAGAACAGCTACGGGAGAAACCCCTTTTGCCCTGACCTACGGGATGGAAGCAGTACTGCCAATAGAGTTGGAAATCCCATCATTAAGGGTCCTCTTGGAAAACAGTGTCAATGAAATGGAATGGTTATGCAGCCGGCATGATAAATTGGCCTTACTTGATGAAAGGAGGCTAAAGGATATGGAACACACCCGAGCCTACCAGAGGCGAATGGCCAGGGCATTCGACAAAAAGGTCAAGGCCAGAGATATCAAAGAGGGTGACTTGGTACTAAAATTAAAGCCCCCTACCAAAAACAACCCTCTGGGAAAATGGGAACCCATTTGGATTGGCCCGTATGTGGTGCAGAAGATACTCTCGGGAGGAGCAATGAAGCTTGCGGACCTGGACGACAATCCCTTTGTTCATCCAGTCAACGGTGACAAGCTCCGCCGGTATTATGTCTAAAAAAAATAAAAAAATAAAAAATATAATAAAAAAAGAAGAGAAAAATAGTGCAAAAAGAGTAATACCCAGCTAGGCTGAAAACCCCAAAAAGGGCGGTCTAGGCAAAAAACAGGGTTGCACATAAAAAAAAGAAAAAAATATACTGCAAAACGAGTAATACCCAGCTAGGCTGAAAACCCAAAAAGGGCGGTCTAGGCAAAAGACAGGGTTGCGCATAAAAAAAAAAAAAAAAAAAAAAACCAACAACAACAACAACAATCCCAATAGTTCACCAGAATGAACTACGAAGACCTGAGCCCCTTAGCCTTTCTTGTAAAAGGGGAACGTGGGCAGCCAGAAATGGTTCGGTCTAAACAATAAATAAGACATTTGAATTTCCATGAAATGTGTCTTATAAATTCTAAGACAATATCTTTGTTATTTACAAGTCAAAAACTCTTTGATGAGTTCAAGCACGGTCTACTCTTGACTCTGCTAACCTGCTACAAAGATTAAAACATACAAAAAAAGACCTAAAAAACTAATGTGTTTGCAAAAAGGCAATAATTAGGTACTCGGAATTGGTCTCTCAGTTGTCCTCAATGGAGTCTTGCTTGCCTTTCTTTCCTTTACCTCGACCTCGTCGAGTGTTCTTCCTCTTCTTATCGATAATGTCTGTCTCCCTCATCCCTATCTCAGGAATCCTCACTGGAGTCTCCACCAAATCTGTGTCAATGAGCGCCTTCTCCGCCCTGGCACGAGCCCGTATCTCCTCCCGTTGAGCCTCAGTGAGGGGAGAAACCTCCGATAGTCTCTCATATCGGGCTTTCATGCCTTTAATAAGGTCACCTGATTGGTTATGGCAGCTAGCCTTAGCCTCAGTCTCTTTCAGAGTCCTACTCGAGTCACAGTCAGCACCCAATAAAGCTTGACGCCTCTCTCCCAAAGCAATCTGAGTCGCCCCCATCTCCCTCTCGTACCAGTCCAAGTAAGCCGTGGTCAATATAGAACTCTTCCTGCTCTTGAGAATGGCCCTGGGAGGAAAAGCGGCATATGTCCATGCCCTCGAGAAAAGTGAAAAGCTGGCTGGATCCCTCATGTCAAAAGACACCACCTCCATGGTACGGATTAGAGCCGTCAATACGGGAATACGGGATAGGACGGGATGAAATTATGTTGTCCCATGACGGGAATGGGACAAGACGGGACGAGACAAAAACGGGATGGGACTAAAATACTCCATCCCATCCCGTCCCATTTGCGGGACGCGGGATCCCGCGGGACCCATGCGGGACCCGTTGACTAGGAAGGATAACGTTGACTAGGTGCCAAAATCAATATCCATAAATATAATATCAACAAGAAACTTCAACTCCAAACTACATTGCATGTCGTAAAACATGAGAAGATAGGTTTAAGTTAAAAGCAGCAACTTATGGAATTAGGAATTGCAAACTGAGACCTCTTCAACTGGACCACCTACTATTTATACAGTTACGGTTGTAACTATAAACTTAAACAGAATGATACTGAAAACAAGGCAGGCAGTAAACATGCCAATATCTTCTGGTAATTCGCTTCTGGATGAAACAAAGAAACATTTCCCACCTTTAATTTGAAGTTCTACAATTAGCTCATTGAGACCACCACTCTCCACCAAATCCTTATGAACAAGAAGTGTTTCCTGATTAAATGGAAAATAACACCAGTAATTGGTTCTCGTTAGCAATTAATGAGCAACAAGAAAAACTAACCCCGTCAGTATAAAAGTAAAGAGTGATGGGCCGGGGGAAGAAGATGAATATGAAATATATTACCATTGCGTTACATGCTGCTGGATAATCTGTTTTGGAATCCAAGACTAAGTTCTTTGCCATATCCATATCAGCAGACTTGTCAACATAAACATGGCAAATTCCATCTGGAAGTAAAGGCTGGTTAGTGTCTAATCCCTCTGGAAGAAGTCTGATCCAGCAAGTCGCACAATAAAAGTATATGAATCACTAGTAACTAGTACTCCTCTATCCCAAAATGAATGTCCAAGTTTTTTCCAAATTTACTCTTGATCAAGAGCAAAGTTTTGGACATTCATTTTGGGATGGAGGGAGTAAGTCAAATGTCTCTTACCGATATGGCCCAAAACAGGAATTTTCGTTGAAGTCTTTATCTGAGAAACAAGTTTGTTGCTGCCTCTTGGAATCACAAGGTCGATGACATCATCAAGCTATAGCAAAAGATAACAGTATATTATCAACTATATTTGAAAGTGTCATAATTCTTGAGTAATAAGAAATTAAATTAGAGTTCAAGATACTTAGATGAACCCACATTAAGCAACTCAGGAATCTCTTCTCTAGAAATCACAAGTCCAATTAGCCCTTCACCAACTGTTTTCGGAATGGCTGAAGTAATAACCTGACAGTAATTAAAGTAACCAAAATAAGACAGAGAAATTTAATTTGTGGGTTACCATCATTTATATCAATCAATTGGTTGAAAAAATGCCACACATCATCAGAATATACCTTACCCTTTTTGCATGACTCAGCCTTCTTGGTATTTTCTGCTTTGTCTACCTCATTATCATCCACATTTGTACTCGGTTGTGCAGAATTAGATTCCATTACTACAATGAAAAAAACAAACACAACAATAGATTAGCAATATAAATTAACGAAATTCAAACAGCTCAAGAAACCCCCTACATAAAACCAACAAAAACAACAATAGACACATCAATTATTTATCATCATCAAATGATTAGTACCAAAACTAAATTAAATTAAACCCTAGATACAAAATCCCTCCTTGCAGAGACAGATTAAAGTACTAATTTGAAACAATGTATCAACTTCATACAGTCAATGGCATTAGATCTTACTCAAGAGGATTCAAAAAGGGATAGCTACAGATATTTAGTTGGCGGTAGAAATCAAAAGTTCAAACATTCTCCAATACGAGCTCGCAAATAATGAAGAATCTCCTTTTCACCCAATTCTCGGCAAAATAAATAATCAAGAGATCCTGAATTGAACTAACTCACACAGAAATAGGGATAGAGAAAGATGGAAGAGGGTAGTGAAGAAAAGGAAAAAGATTGGATTTTTATTTGTGTGAAGGGGTTTTCACCCTTTACACTCATTACTCACCTCTTAGTGCTGCTGAGATCGAGATTCGACTTTCGAGAGAAGAGGAGAAGAAGGAACGGCGCCGGCGGGGAGAGGTGAGAAAGTGCTCCTCGCCATTCCCGGAATCGTCGGGCTACGTGTGTGGGGCGTGGTTGCGCTGCGGAGTAACGAAAGAGAAAAGAAAAGAATGGATGGTTTTAGGTTTAGGTTATTTTGATTTTTGACTCGTTTTTTGTGAGTTTTTTTTTTAGAAATGGGAACGGGACGTCCCGTCCTATCCCGTCCCATATCCCGTTTGTCCCGCGTCCCAAATGTAGTCCCGTTTTCAAACGGGATGAAAAAATGTCGTCCCATCCAGTCCCATTTGTTGTCGGGACGGGATGTCCCAACGGGACCGTCCCAACTTGACGGCTCTAGTACGGATGTCCTCCCAATCATCCAACGGCTCCTGCAAGATCCCAAACTGCCTGGACACTAAGCAGGGGATGTAGAAGGATGACAGAGATAGCCCCGGTGTAGGACTCCTGAAACGTCCTCCGAGTCTGAAACCTCCAATGAGGCACCCACCAGTGAATGTACGAGGTGGACAACCTAGCCATCATCAGCTCCTAGCTACCTTGATCCTGTTGCCTAGGTGCACCTCTCCGGGAAATTACCCAAGGGCACTGAGTAGGCGAAGCCCCAGGCAAAGCCGCAAGCCTCTTCTGTAACCATAATGTCAGCACCGTTGGCCTCCCAGACCTCATGAAATGGTCCCCCTAGCCATCCTGGAATCTCTGACCATGTCCAAAAGGCCACCATGGCAGACCCCGAAGGACTCGGCAGTAAACAGAAAAGAGAACACGCAGAGGATAAAGGCATCCATAGCCACTTGTGAATGTGGTGCCCAAGATCGCAGCATTTTTTATGTGTTGAACCGCTTTCTCGTGTAAGGGGTCACTGCCTCACATCAGTTTGAAGACATCCGATTTAAATTGAAAAATAGAGTCGCCACGCCATTTTGATTTCCTCAAAACTTTGAAAAAAAAGGATTAGGGTCCGAAGGTTAAGTTACCCCTTGGGAAGAACGTTTGGCGTTCACCCAAGGAGCCTTGCCAAAGCAAGTCTTCCAAGATCCAGTTTTCGTGCTTGCTTTTGTGCTTTTGTGTGTGTGTGTGTGTGTTTTTGGAAAGGAGGGAATGTGCCAAGTGATCTTCCAGACGTATAAACCATGAGTTGGTTATCGCTCGGGATTCCTTGGATTTTGATATGTTTGGGGCTTTGATCCCGTGCTCATCTTGGACTTACGATCATCATTAAGTGACTCTTGGTCATATGTGATCGGAATAGGGACACCTCTTTTATAGTTCAAGAATGAGACTCTTTAGAAAGGAAGGACCTTTGCCCATCAATCCTACATCTTGAGACAATTCGAGCTTGATAGGGACATTTGTGCTCGTCTCAAGTGATGATCGGAGATGTGGGGCTTAGGTTCATCCATTTCTAAAGGGATTTCCGACTATGCCATCTTTATGTGGAGGAAACGATGTAAAGATATGACCTTTACACCGCTGCGCCCCAAGAGATGCTTCAAGTACCAAAAGGGACTAAGGGGAGAGGTATAAAGATTGGATCTTTATACTAATCCTATGCCTCTTTTGCCTTAAGAAGGTCACTAGGCAATCCTTGGAGAGTGATCCAACCATGAGGGACATGGGGGAATGCATTTAGAAAGTAAAGATGACATTATTATGAAAATGAGTGTACAGAACACTTTGAAAACTAAGACTAGGAATGTAAAGGGAGGACCTTTATGGCTTTCCTATGTCCTTTATAAGAACCATTTAGGTGGACAATCCTTGGAAGCAAGGTCTATGGGAAAGGGATGACATTTATGTAAGTAAAGATGACATTTTTAATGAAAAGATGACATTTTTATATGATAAAGATGACATTTTTCACATCATCATGTGAGGAATCCACCCTAGAACAAGCCATTTTTGGTCTTATTGTTCATCCTTGGGATGGATTCTCCATGAATCCTATGTGATAGGGGGAAGGGGGGTATGATGATCTACATAGTAAAGACTTGATCTTTATGGGAATAAATCACATATAATAGCAATAAATGGCAATATGGAAAGCAAATAAACACTATAACAAGATGACAAGTATATTTCAAAGAGAAAAGGAGGAGAGGTTACCAATGGTGGTATTCCTCTATCTCCCTTGAAGTTTTCCTAAGGAAGGAGTGACTTTGGAGGGATTTTGGAGAGGAGGGAGGTGATTTTGAGAGGGTTTTGCTTTCTGGATTTTCATGTTTTGAATTTGGCAGAGTAACAGTGCTCAAAATTGTATATCAAAATGAAAAGAGGAGGCCTCTATTTATAGGCAGTTTTGTGCTTCCTAATGAAGCCGTGCGGCATTAACCATTGGCAAAAAGAAGCCGTGCGGTCTTATCCTTTAATGACTCATCCTATTTCTAGAACCATGCAAGGTGGCATTCTAGAAGGTCTTTCCAGCAAGGGACTACATGGAATTTTAATTCCTAACAAGTCCTTCGCCCCTCGAAAGGTTTGGGAAAGTTCCCAAATTGCCCTTGAACTTTAGGAAAGTCTGGGGAATTGCCGGGAAACTTAACCGGAAGGCATGAGCCAGATTTGGATACTTACAGAAGCCCCTCGGCAACGTCACTTGCAGGGCGAGTGGGGTTATCGATATAAAAGGATCCAATCTGGCGAACTGTCGAGACGGATTGGGTGACCGAGGAGGTCGAGGCCGCTAGGAGGAGGAGGAGAGAATTCATTCGAACCGAGCAAAAGTATGACTTCAAAACACCTCCTTCCGAGCTCTATCCTGGCAAGAGGGAGCACAAGTCGACAAAACCTCAGTCTATTGGCGTAAGCATTCTTGATTTACTTGATTTTGTCAATTTTGATTGAATTTCGATTGGTTTAGGGCTTGACCCGATTTTTTGGGAATATTTTGGGAGTTTGATGATTGACCTATGAGGCTAAGGACATAAATGAACATGCATGTGCAATTCATTTGAGAAGAACATGAGAATGACTCATTTTTGAAAATAAAGTAAGAAAAATAATGTCTAAAACGTGACGGAGTTCTTGCATGTGCTAGAACTAGGTCAATTTCTGATCATGGATGAGAAAACAAGATTTTGGACGATGAAAAAGATTCATGCATGCCATTTTTGGAAATTAAAACTTATGTGCAATGAATTTAATTTGTGAAAATTGGATTTTTGTACTTAGGAGAGCAATGTGCTCGACATGACGTGCTTCAAATGATGAAAGACACATTTTCTAGGCAAATGATGCTAGAAATCTCTTATGAATGCTTTTCTTTGAATATATGTACACTTTTGAATATATGCATGCTTTTAAGATGACATGAGGGACTGACACATTTTTTTTTGTTGTGTTTTTCTACAGGAGAGCAAGTCGAGGGGACCCGTTGAGGTGGCGGTGAAGTTATGGGATAGGATGCCCAACTTCGAAAAGGATGGGGTAAATCCCAAGCAGTTGGTGATGGCTACCGGGCTTGATTCTTTCATTGACTCTATTGGTAGAGGCATTCACGTGACCTCTAAGAGTAAGGGGCTGGTCCAGGCCCTCTCGGAGTTCTGGTGGGACACCAATCACAGCTTTCATCTTAGCTGGGGAGAGATTACGGTGACTCCAGCCGACTTCACTGCCATTACCGGCTTGCAGTTCACTGGGAGGCCTGTGACTTGGAGAGATCTCATTTCTGCAGTCGATTTTGGAGCTTTGGTGGGATTTGACCTCCGTCCAAAGGGTCTTGGGATGGAGACGAGGTTTATGGAGGTGGTGGTTCTGGAGTGTGTACAGGGGTTTGCCGCCAATGAGGTGACTGCCCACTAGCTCGCGAGAGCTTTTCTGTTGTTGATGTTGTCGGTCACCATTTTTGCGAACTCTGGGACATTGGCAATGCTTTGCCTTCTTGATTCTTTGGAGGATTTGAATGAGATTGGGGCGGTCTATTGGGGTGAGGCCGGATTGGCTAAGCTCTACTTCTCTTTGGACTTGTATAGCCGTAACAAGGCTGCTTCTATGGACTGCTTTTCTTTTGCTTTGGAGGTATCCTCACTTTCCTTTCTCTCTTTTTTACTCTTCTGTCTTGAGATTTTATAAGAGAAATGACCCTTTGTTTTGAACATGCAGGTCTGGTTTTGTGAGGTGATCGGGTTCTTTCCTTGGAACCAACAGAGTGATCCGGAGATCTTCCCGGCCATGATTCGTTGGAGGGGAGAGGCTAGAGATAAGTTCACCGGGAAGACTCGGATTACTTTTGATTACAAGATGGTGAGACCCGTCATCAATAGGGACGGTCATGAGGGGGTGGATTTTTATCCTTGGGGGAGGTACTCGGAGGCTTTGCTAGGGGATGCCTTGGTGGCGACCTGGCAGAGGAGATGGCTGACAGGGCTAACCTGTGACATTATTTATCTGGGGGATCGCTTCTCCAGGCAACATGGCCATGTCCCTCCTTTGGGTGTTATCACTCCTCATGACCCCCCATCGCTCATGCTGCAGCCCAAAAACTGGTCAGCTGACGAGATAGAGAGGTACCAGGTTGGCATGGCGGCCGAGGAGTATTTTGACTTTGCTACCCCGTATGCCACCTTTGTGGAGGCACGATTGAGGACGCCGCAGAATCTAGTGAAGATAGCCGTCACTCAGGGGTACGGGGAAGCAGAGCCGACTGATCCGCCTATGCCTCTTGCTCATCTCTCTTACGTGGTAAACGGGGTACCGAGGAGATTCATGGTGCCTATCCCAGACACGAGGGATCCCCAATATAGCCTGCCTGCTGATAGCACTGTGAGTATCTCTAGGTTCCTTTCCCTTTTTGGATTTCTTTGCTTTCTGCAATTTTGGAATTTTCTAAGATTTTCTAAGATTTTCTAAGTTTTTCTTCTCTTTTCTCGCAGGACCCTGCTCGTACTTATGATGGCTTGGTACGGCAGAACATGGGCTGGAAGGAGGTGGCTCGATCACTTCTGAGGAAGCTGGCCTGCGCTACTAGGGCTGGGGCGAACTTGCAGGAGCCCGTGCGCAAGAGAAGGCACGTTGGGAGCACAACCTCTACCTCGTCAGCCTCAGGATACCAGACCTCCTCCACCAGCACCGTGCCTCGGGGACAGGGGCTAACACAGACATCTTAGAGCAGCTGGCGGAGTATGAGCACGTGACCGTCGATCTGTCTGACGTGAGTGATGACGAAGATTTGATGAGGGATCCTGAGTTCTATGATCTAAGCAGTGACGACGATGAGTCGGAGGCTTAGGGTTCCTTAGGTTGAACTAGGAGAGAGAGAGAGACAAACGATGAACAATTTATGCACAATTTGTTATTTTTTCATTTTATTTGGGCGCCAAGGAGGCGAAGACAATGTATTAATCCTTTATTTGCTTTTCTTATCAATGCTTTATGTTTTTGCATATTACTTGAGCCTCGGGGCAGCTTTTTTGCTCGGAAATGGGGCGGAAATTGGTCCGAAATGGTTTGTGATGATATGTGATTGTATGAATGGTGTTTGGACATGTTTTTATGCAGGTTTTGTTGAGAAAGTGGGGTGAGAATTCCACTTGGGCAGCAACTTTGGCTAGCTTTACCAGATTTTTGTGAGGGCAGATGAGCCGTCAGAGCCGGAGTCTGAGCAAAAGAAGCCGTGCGGCTGTAACCCTTGTCTGAGCTGGTTTTTTCCAAATAAAATCAAAGAATGGCCTTTTCATTTCATTTTCACCCTAAAATTGTCCCAACTGATCCCAGAGCATATTTTTGAACAAAATCACTAATTTCGATCACTTGCCATGGAAAAACCAATCAGATTGCAAAAGGGGAAAAAGGACCATTTTCTGTCCGATCTTCAATCTTGGATGAGACACAACTTTCAATCTAACAAGGGGCTGTTTGATATCACCTTCAAGATCAATCTTTATGGCATTTGAAGGATCTCCTGCCCGATTGGTACCTTTTGAGGGCCGCAGCGAGGTTTTGGGACGTCCGGAGACATGTTTACTGCTTTTCTTACAACAAACTCGTCCCAACCTTTGAAGACTTCTGGGCATTGATTGGGGGTCTAGAAATTGAAGCCGTTTTGATTCCTCTGACCGGAGATGTGCCAGTGACGGTAAAGTTGGCATCTTTTCTGCAGATTTCTCCGGAAGAAGCCGAGGGGATGATGGTAGCCCCTGACAGGATCGATATTTCTGACATCCCGGGCAGGTTTGGGTCTCCAGATACGGCTGCGACCACTGTGGCTATGGATGATTTTATCCTTTGCATATTCTCTTTTCTATTCACCGCCGAGTCCTTAGGGGTCTGCCATAGTGGCCTTTTGGACATGGTCAGAGATTGCAGGGCTGGGAATGACATCGTCCCACTGGTTTTGGGTGAAACTCTACATGTCATTGATAGGATGGCTAGGGGGACCATTTCATGAGGTCTGGGAGCCCAGTAGTGCTGACTCTATGGTTACATGAGAGACTTGGGGCTTTGCCTGGGGCTTCGCCTACTCAGTGCCCTTGGGTGATTTCCCAGAGAGGTGCACCTAGGCA
>JAFEMH010004785.1:160000-192395 GCA_022495995.1 Adenophora triphylla var. japonica
GGTTTTTTTTGAGGGTTTTGAGTGCCAGAGGTCTTCAAGACTGCGTTTGTGAGTCTGCAGTGTTTCCTGTGTACTCGGGAGAGGGTGGTCCAGATTGGGGTACTTACAGAAGCCCCTCGACGACGTCACTTGTGTAGGAAGTGGGGTCGTCGATAAGATAAGGGTCCTGATCTGGATCGCGTGTTGAGAGAGGAAGTGACCGTGTAGGTCAGCGAGAGGACGTAGCGGTGTCCTGTTGTGTGACCGTTTAGGTCAACTGGCTAGACCCTGTGATAGGATTCCTACGTATCCCTGGCGGGAATCAAGCCTGATCGTAGTTCGTGTGTGGGGTGAGTGTTGTAGTGCACGAGGACGGGAGATGTCCTCTGACTGAAACTCTGTGGGTGGAGTGGTGTCCTGGGTGACCGTATAGGTCAATGGTTGGACCCTGTGATAGGATTTCTACGTATCCCTGGTGGGAATCAAGCCTGGTCTTAGTTCAGAGGTCGTGAAATTGTGAGTGTATGCGGGCGTGGTGGTGCCCTGAAGTATCGTGTGACCGCCGAGGTCAGTGGTAAGGACGTGGTGGTGTCCAGGGTGTGCAACCTTACTAGAAGATGGGTAATCTTATGAGAAGATGGTTAATCTTACGAGAAGATGGTTTGTGGTGTGACCGCCGAGGTCGGATGTGAGGACGTGGCGGCATCCTGAGATGGAAATTTTACGATTTTCCGAATCGGGTGGTTTAAGGCCTTCCGGGCCGAAGATAGTGATTTGGGAGATTTATACGGTCTTCCAGACTGAGTGGTTTAAAGCCTTCTGGGCTCGAGATAGTGATGTGAAAGGTTTATACGGTCTTCCGGACCGAGTGGTTTAAAGCCTTCCGGGCTAGAGATAGTGATGTGGGAAGACTTGATTCGTCTTTTGACTGTGGTTGTGTCATGTATGAGGACTTGAATCATCTTCTGACTGCGGTTTGCCATGTATGAGGACTTGAATCGTCTTCTGGCTGCGAGTGTGCCATGCGTGAGGACTTGAATCATCTTCTGGCTACGGTTGTGCCATGTATGAAGACTTGAGTCGTCTTCTGGCTGCGGTTGTGTCATGTATGAAGACTTGAGTCGTCTTCTGACTGCGGGTGTGCCATGCGTGAGGACTTGAATCGTCTTCTGGCTGCGGTTGTGCCATGTATGAAGACTTGAGTCATCTTCTAGCTGCGGTTGTGCCATGTATGAAGACTTGAGTCGTCTTCTGACTGTGGTTTGTGTCATGTATGAAGATTTGAGTCGTCTTCTGACTACGGTTGTGTCATGTATGAAGACTTGAGTCATCTTCTGACTGCGGTTTGCCATGCGTGAGGACTTGAATCATCTTCTGGCTGTGGTTGTGGAGGCATGGCTGCCTTGAGCTTTGATTGCGAGAGGTGTAGATGCCTCGTGCTTTATCTGCTGGGGAGAAGGTTGGACTTATGATGACCACCGGTGTTCGTCTGTTGGGGATCATCGTGGCCTTGTGACTTCGGGCTTACTTTGATGGCCGGTGCTTGAGTTGCCGTTAAGCGGGCAAGGAAGATGGCCGGTGGTTGCTTCACCGTTTGGCATTTTGGAGGCATTTCGTGCCTTGGGATAAGTGCTGGAGGTGCTGGCTCCTTTTGTGCTTGTTTTACCGTTTAGTGGGCGAGGTCCGGGCTTACAATGATGGCCGGTGCTTGAGTTGCCGTTGAGCGGGTGAGGTCTGAGCTTACGATGACAGCCGGTGCTGGGGATATGTGGTCTCATAAGGGTTTGCAAGAATTCCCTTTTTGACTTGCTGGGGAAGGAGCTCGGGCTTACTTTGATGGCCGGTGCTTGCATTGCCGTTGAGCGTTTTGGAGGCGTTTTGTGCCTTGAGATTTGTATTTGGAGGTGCGGGCTCCTTCTTGTGCTTGTTTCACCGTTTAGTGGGCGAGGTCCGAGCTTACACTGACGGCCGGTGGTTGAATTACCGTTTAGTGGGCGGAGTCCGGACTTACACTGACGGTCGGTGGTTAAATTGCTGGGTTAAGGACCAAACTGCATTGAATCTGCTGAAATAGGCCTTTGGACAGCCAGGGGCAAAGATTATAAGGGCATAAAAGTAATTTGGCCCCCCGTTGCATGAAGGTCCGTATGGACCAACCTGGGATGTAAAGAGGTCCGTACGGACCAAGTTTGAATTTTACAGTTCCCAGATTTTGACTGGGTTTAAAACCGAGGCATCCCCTTCATTTCCCATTTCCAGTTCACGAACCAGCCGAGAGAGAGAGAGGAAAAACTCCATTTTTACACCAAAATCTTCCATTTCTTAGCTTGAATTGCTTGCAATGGCGGAAGGATCAAGGAGAGGACGTCGCCAACGGAGTCGAGATGTGATCGAACAAAGGATGGAGCTTCAAAGAAATTGGATCTCCTTCGTGCCTTCTTCGAAGAATCCGGATGTGTTGTATCCGAATCCGGAGGTGCATAACCGGCGAGTCAGGAACGTCGGGGAGGTAAGAAATCAATTTTGTCTTGATTCCTTGCTTGAATTTTTGAATGCTAGAACTAGGTTTTAGTTTTTCGCATTTTGGGGCTTTTGTTATTTGCCATGCTTTTTTGTGAAATTCTTGATGAATTGTTGAAATTGAGCATGTAAATATTGTGGGTATGTGAATTTTGTGCAGAAATGTGTAGATTAGCTCTTATTTGTGAAAATAAAGTGCCTCTCTATGAAAATGCATGCTTTGGTGTTTTGTACCTTATGCTATTTCTGTATGTACATTGTGAGAAAAATTGCCATGTAGGGACAAATTTTGTGAAAATGTGACATATGCCGTGTTTTTGTGACGGGTCTTGTCTGAAAGTATGTGCCGTGTAGGGACGGACTTTTCTTTTGAAAATGTGTTATGCAGTGTGTGCCGTGTTTTTGGGACGGACTTTGTGGGGAGAATTATGTGCAATATGTGCCGTGTTTTGTGACGGGTCTTTTGAAAATGTGTCGTATAGTGCTTGATCCCCTTGTTTGAGAAAATTTGTACAGTGTGTGCCGTGTTTTGTGACGGACTGCATGGGAAAAAATTATGTGTAATGCATGCCGTGTTTTGTGACGGGTTACATGTGAAAATTTTGTGCATTGTGTGCCGTGTTTTATGACGGATTTTTTTTTATGCTTTGGTATTAAGTACTGTGACTGACGTACCTTTGCTGTGTTTACATGCAGGATGAGGGGCTTTTGGTTGGGAAAGCCAAGAAGATGAAGACTCGGGGATCGCTCGAGGCTGTGGTCGAGTTATGGCAGCAGATGCCGAATTTCTCTATGGATGGCGGGCCGAGCCCTAGGAGGCTGGTCTATGCTTCTGGCCTGGGCGTGTTCGTGGAGAACTTGGCCGGGGTTTCTGACACGAGGAAGAACAAGAGCGTCTTCCTGGGCCTTTCTGAGTATTGGTGGGATACCACCCACACCTTCCATCTGAGCTGGGGCGAGGTGACAGTGACGCCCACAGATTTTGCTGCTATCCCGGGCTTTCCTTCAAAGGAAGGCCGGTGCGGTGGAGGGATACGATTGCCGAGGACGTGCCGACCGAGCCGCCGGGCTTTGCGCCTCTTCCTCGTAGGGGCTCCTGGGATGTTGTATAGCGATGTAGAGACGAGGATTACGGCCGCATTGGGGCCTATCCGTCGGGGTATCTGCCAGTGACGCTGAGCGGTGGCGCGCTCCTTTCTGTGGTTTGCCCTTTCCGAGACTTTGTTCTCGAACCATGCGACGACGGCTCTTTTTGCTCTACTGGAGAGCTTGATTGACTTGGAGGGAGTTTGTGACATAGCCTGGGGCGAGGCGGGCCTAGCCGAGCTTTACTTCTCCTTGGACCGATTCAGCAGGGGTGTGACCAGTTCTTTGGCCTGTTTTGATTTTGCTTTGGAGGTATGAGTCATTGCTGTTTTTGATTAGCAACTTGTCATTTTCTCCGTTTTCTCTTGCATTGAGCCTTTTCCGCTTTTGTCGCAGGTGTGGTTCTACGAGATCTTTCAGTGTTTCCCGTGGGATAGAGATCCTGGGGCCATAGCGGCCTATCCCGCTATGTTAGGCTGGGCACGCCCGGCGAGGAAGAGGAGGACCAGCAGGGGTAAGCTCACCATTTCCTACGGGGAGGTGCAGGCACATTTGGGGAGAGATAGCCCGGAGGCATTTTCTTTGTATCCCTGGGCTCGGTACGAGGATGATGAGTTCGAGGGGGCTCCTGTGGTGACGGTGAAGCGGAAGATGCTGCAGGGCCTGACCTGCGACGTTATGTACTTGGGCGAGAGGGTCTTTTGGCAGCATGGCCCGGGTATGCTTCCCTTGGCTCCGAGGGATCCGCCTTTCGGGATGTTGGATTCCCGGGATATGGATGTATTGGAGTTTGAGAGGTATTTGGGCGGCGTGAGTGCCCATGAGTTTGTTTAGTATCGAGAGGAGTATGGGGCCTTCATGAGAAGGATGTTGAGGACGCCACAGGTGTTGGCGAGGGAGAGGGAGGCTGGTCCGCAGGGTCCCCCAGAGGTTCCGGTGCCTGGGCCGGATTTCACATATGTTCGCGGGGATTCCTCGAGGAGGAGGGTGTCTGTACCCGTCCCTGAGCAGGCTCCTGCTGCCTACCGAGTGGATCCTGACATGCCGGTGAGTGTGCTTACTCTTTTCCATCTTGGCATCTTTTCTGTAATTTTTTTTCTTTTGTTGAGTATGACTGTATTGGCCTTTAGTGAGCATTTCTTTGGTCGCCTTGCTTGTGCATGTCCCGGGAGAGCCTATGACATGCCGACCCGCCGTTATGTGGCGATGAGGTCCTTCGCGAAGAAGATGGCGTCGAGGCCTGTCTTGCCGGCCTTCGCGACGTGTGCCGGCGCACGAGCCGATGCCTTCGAGGCATTCTCAGATGTTCCTCCACCGAGAGCCGAGCCGGAGCCACGCAGGAGGGACCTTCGCGGGGCGGCATAGCATGGATGCCGGACATCCTCGGGAGCTCGAGGCCGCAGACCCTTCACTCGCTCTTTCCTCCGCCGGATGCACAGGGTGAGGGTTCGTCGTGGCATGCCTATTTTGACCCTTTTTCGGGTTCGATCCTTCGAGTATCTTGAGTACCCACCTCGGGAGGGGGCTCGCATCCGATGATGAGGGTGTGACTGGCGAGTTTACCGGGATGCCCGACTTTTCGCTTGAGGACGTCAATGATGATGCTGCTGAGGAGTCGAATTAGGATTCATTTGCTTTCCCTCTTTCCAAATCCCTTTTTTTTTTTTTTTTTGTTTAGCAACAGACATTATATGGATACCCGTAATAAAATACTTGTATTTGCATGGCAAAAGTATTTTATTTTATGATGTAATGTCATTTTTGTGATTCCCGAGAATTGTCCTAGGAATTGTTGCTACTATTTATTATTTTTTTTTTATTTGTGCATGCCACGTGAGCCGAGAGTATGCTTGTGGGTAGCGTATGCTTGCCGGAAATGGCTTTGGCCGAGTTTGGGCGATTTGGAGCAAGGTTCTATCGGGAATAGTGGTTGTTGGCACATTTGTTCTTTGGGAAAGTGGGGCTAGATTGCAAAGAGGTCCGTACGGACAGACCTAGCATGCAAAGAGGTCCGTACGGACTAGCTTTGCTTTTGGGGAGGAAATAAATGTTTTCAGGATGTCTGAACTTCTCTCTCTTCCCATTTGCAGCCATTTTCGAGCTTTCTTCCCCATTTTCTCTAGGAACCTCCATTTTTGCCATGGATTCTTCGTACGTTCCAAGAAATTTGCCAAGGCTTTCACAGGAGCGGCAAGCACTCTTCCTTGAGCGGCTGAAAATGTGGATGCGACACCGTATGAGGCCTCAGAGGCGGGCTTTCGAGGTAAGGTTTCGACTTTGCTCGGTTTGGTCCTTATAAGGAGTTGGTTCTGATTGGGAGTTGTTGCGGGCTGCCGCGAAGTTGGGATGTTAGGAGGCATGTGTATTGTTTCTCCTACAATGAGGTTGTGCCCACCTTTGAGGATTTTCGGGCTTTGGTTGGAGGACCGGAGGTGGAGACCATCTCGCTTCTTTTGTTTGGTGGTCTTTGCCAGTGAGCGTGAAGCTTGCGGGCTTTCTTCGGACTTCGTTGGAAGAAGTGAAGGGCATGATCCTTGATTCGAGGTCATATTGACATTTTTGCGGCTATAGGAGCGGTTCATGGTTGATGATGAGAGTGATGTCTCTTGGGATGCATTTGCCTTATGCGTGATAGCGACGCTTTTCATGGTCGGCTCCTCGATGGCGCTTTGCTAGGTGTGGTTGGGCAGCCGCAGAGTGAAGAGGATATTGTCCCATTAGTCTTTGGGAGAGACTCTTCATGGTATTGACCGTCGCGGCGGGGATCGGTTCATGAGAGGGAAGCCCCTGCTTTGCTGCGGCTTTAGATGCTCTTACGTATTTTACGAGGGTATGGAAGTATTCCGCTTTCCCTCTGTGGAGCTCCTTCGACGGAGAGTGTTGTGTTGAACACCGAGTACCTGGATTGGTATGAGTAGCATATCGAGCGGACCCAGTGGTTTTGGGGAGCGGGCGTGAAGCAGTGCAGGGCAAGGTTGCCGTCTCGCCTATAGCCTTAGGAGTGCAGAAGCTTGGTCTAACCCTCGGGATGTCATGGGAGACGCTTTGTTTGACTACGGGACTCGAGTTGACGGTGACGGCGGGGAGAGGTCCCCTTTTGCGGACTCGTAGGGGAGGAGATCCGAGCCGAGGCACGGATGGATTGAGTAGCGGCCAGTTCGTCTGACACGACTAGGAGGACTCCTGATCTCGGAATGAGGGAGACAGAACTCGCTTATGTGGAATGAAAGAAGACTCGTTGGGGACGAAGGAAGAAAGGAAAGAGTGATGAAGGGTCAAACGCGAGTAGCATGGAATGACCTTCTGAAACACTGAGTATCCATTCATCGTCATTGCAGACACATTGATTGTTAAATGTTTTAAGTTTTCTTTTAGCATGTTGTGAGTTTGAGAGTAGACCGTGCTTGAACTCATCAAGAAGTGTTTTAACTGTGATGATTTGTGATTTACTTTTAAAGCTTTTCCGAGACACAAAATCTCTTGCTTGCTTCTTTGCCCCGAGCCTCGTGGCGTCAATTTTTGGAATTTTGTGTATTCCTTAGACCGAACCAATGAAGGCTGCCTACTTTCCCCTTGAGGGGCTCAGGTCTACGTAGTTCGTCTCTCTTTTGTGGGAGAAATGACTCGTAATGTACACTCGCAAGGGATTATTTATTTTTGAAAAGGTGGGAACGGGTCCCCTTTTGTGTGAATGCCTTATTTGACGTAGGCACAAAAGAAATGCTTTTGGGTTTGACTCTTTTGAGAGAGTATGAGTACTGAAAAGCTTGTAAAAGTGTATGGAAAGCCCTTGGCGACGTAAAATCGAGTGTTTAGCTCTATTGTCCTATTTTGTAGAAAAAGAAGACTTGTCGAGACATTTGAAAACTTGATTTGTTCACAATGATCACTTGTTTGCTTAAAACCCTTTGTTGATGTTCGGGTTATTCAACAATAAAACTTGATATGCTTTGATTAATCACGAGGAGAAAGTCAACCGGTATCAAGGATCGAGTTGGTCTGGTGTGAAGAAGGTTTGTGCATAGGAGAGGTCGTTGATGAGACCGCGTTTGTGGATTTGTATGTGTTTATGACCGGACCATTTCTGGTTGCCTACGTTCCCCTTGAGACAAGGAGCTCAGGTCGACGTAGTTCGGGGTTGAACTCTGTTTGGCTTTGGGGCCAGGGCATGAATATTTGCGCGGCCTTTGGCGAAAAGGCTCGGAAGGTTGAATGATGAGGCGCGGGCCTTGAGGTGATTCCTTGACAAGTCGTATTTGACGGCAGTTTCAATGAATCCATTGCTTCTTGATCGTTGGCTCTGGGTCCTTGACCTCATTTATTTTTGTGAAGCTTCTGCTTGAGCTCTTTTTTTGTAGCTTCTGCCTGAGTTTTTTTTTTGTAGCTTCTGCTTGAGCTTTTTTTTTGTAGCTTCTGCTTGAGCTTTTTTTTTTTGTAGCTTCTGCCTGAGTTTTTTTTTTTTTTTGTAGCTTCTGCTTGAGCTTTTTTTTTTTGTAGATTCTGCTTGAGATTTTTTTTTTATTTTATTATATATATTTTTTTGAGAGCCCTTGCTCGAGCCCTTTTTTTTTTTTTTTTTTTTTTGAAGCTCGTGAGGGCGAAGACAAGCCCTGCTTGAACTTTCTTGATGCGCAGGAGGGCAAAGGCAAGCCCCTAGGTTGTTGTCGACATGGGGTCAATCTTTTGATGCTGAGTGACCTGTTGTTGTCCTTTGATGTTGCCGCTGTCATTGACTTGGTCAAGGTGATGGTGGGGACATGTTTTGAAAAGTGTATGACTTGATGGAGGCCTTTGTGTGGGGTATGGTAAGGTGCGTAGGAGCTATCGATTGACTTTCTCACACCAATTAATCAAAGCATTAATCATTTGTGGAATTACTTGTTGAGCAATGCAAGTGATCACATAGAACAAAACTATTTCATTAAATGTAATGTGGGGTGCAAAATAATGTCTCAAGTCTAGCAAGAAAAGAAAGAAAACTTGCGTATGGAAAATTGAAAAATTAATTATAATGTCCGAGGAGGACTTGATTGAATGAGAACAGTACTAGAACCTACGAGGTTTGACTGTATGATTCTTTTGTGTTTTTTTTTTTCTTTTTAGAGTGTAGAAGGAGAAGAAGACTCGATATTCTTTGGACGAAGTATCAACGGAGAATTCTCCGATTTGCGTCTCTGTAGGCCCTTCAGCAGTTTCCAAATTCATTTTGGTTAGAACATTCTCGGCAGCTTGGGCCCGATTTTCCTCTCGTTTGACAACATGCTTAAAGATTTGTTTAATGCATTGTTCATTAATGTGTCTGCGTCTTTATCAAGTGAATCATTATTAACTATTTTGGTTAGTTAATTTATCATTTGTTAAAGTGGCAATGAGGGGATACTCAGAAAGGTCGAACTTTTATTCAAAGCATAGGGAAGCACATAATCTTTAGGCATAAGGCCGTCAGACGACTCGAGAGACTCAAACTTAGATACAATAGACTCGGGGTCTTTTATTTTCGAAGTTAGACTCTAGGAGACGGGGGGTTAGTCCAAGCTTCTCGTCCTATCATTTCTTGCTGGCTGTGGGTCCGCGTTTGTGAAAGTGTTAGTACTCGGTCCGAAAAAAGGCTTTTTAAATGCTTGGCCCGGTTAATTAATGAGAAACCCTAGCAAAACCCTAAAAAATTCATTATTTCGTCCGTACTGCGCCGTCATTGCTAGCGTGGGAAGTACGCCAAATAGAAGTGCCGATCGGCCCGCCTCGTGGCATGGCCGATCGAATTCTTTTATATAGAGCCGCTCGACCCTTTAGCCCTTGTGCCGATCGACCCTTCAGTGGCCCAGCCCAAGTACCGAGGTATTATAAATAGGGGTGCCCGGCTCCCTACTTTGACACAATTTCATACGGGAGAAACGAGACTACTCTTGTTTCACCCATAGTTCTTTTTTATCCTCTTCGAATCGCCAAGATTCGACCCCAAAGTCTTGCTACAATTGGTAAGACTCTTTTTAATATTGTTGTTCTTTATTATTATTGTCTTTATTATTATTTATTGCATGCTTAGTATATTTTAATTACTTTATTTCTTGCTTATGTCATATATGCTAGATTTAGGGTTGTTTTAATATATTTAATTATGCATAGCCGAGGATGATCTAAGGTTTCGCCCTAAGAAACCCAATGGATCTAGGAACTATTTCTTTCCTTCCACCTTAGTTATAATTATCCCATGATCAACAATCCCCCAAGGATGAACATTGATTAGTGCACCTTCCGAGGGCCTAACTCAAAGGTTCTAGGGTGTGATCATCAATTAATTCTTTCTCTCCCCTCCTCCTTATGCATGATCCCGTTTCTTCTATCTATTCCTGTAAACACCGCACACAACCAACACCCCACATGCTAGAAAGACCGATTCGTCGGGCAATAGGAGTGATAACGTTTCTTCTTCTGTTGTAACTTGACCCCCGAACCCAATTAACTGTTTAGCCTTTTTTCAAAGCTTTGGGCTATATCAAAGTGGCGTGGCGACTCTCAAAATTAAACTAATATTTTAATATGGTTTAAAGCGAGTGTCACTAAATGAATATCCCATTTCGGTCCGACTTTTTTATAATTATTTATTTCAAACCTCTGAATGCGCGTTGCATCGGGACGGGGTATTCACAGTGGCGACTCTGCTGGGGAGTGTTTTGAAATCTTTTCAAACTAAGTGGGTCAGACTTTCGTTTTTCTTAGTGGTGTTGTATTTTGCTTTCTTTTCATTTTCTTTACTCTTAACTGTTGCATGGCATGCATGCATTTCATGTAAATGAAAATCTTTCTCTTTTTTCTTTAAAAAGAATTAGACTTTTTACCTCACACTACCACTAGAGTCCGTGTCACACTGCACAGCTACCCCTTAACCCTTCGGAGAAGCCAAAGTGCGGGAAGTGTGGTGATCATGTTGCCTCCCTTCCGAGTCTCACTTGGCCATCCACTCATCAGTGCGCTTCGGTTGCACGGTGGGAACCTGAAACCTAACCCTTGTGTCACCCACTTTACTAGGAATACACTCCATGTGACCGGTTGGTTTAACTAGCTTTTTTATGTAGACAATTAATAAGGTCTTTGTGTTAAGTCACTACGAATCAATGATAAGTCAAGATCTATAAAGAAAATAAAGGCACTAAAAAAAAAAAAATTGATTTTCCTTTTAAAGGACGTACCATGTAAAGTTTGAATGCCTGATCTTGTCCTATCATGGAGTGCGTAGTACTTTCCATAAATATCATATTAAATGTCTATATGAGACGGTTAGTCGTTAGGATCCACCACTTTAGGACCTTTAGTTAGTTGCGAAAAAGGGGTATCCCTTCCAACCAAGAGTAGGTTCTATAAAAAAAATAAAGGGCTTTTTTGTAAATAAAATGCTTAACCACTCCTCATTTTTAGGACCTTCCGAGGTCCGCTCCTCATTTTAGGACCCTCCGAGGTCCGCTCCTCATTTTTAGGACCCTCCGAGGTCCGCTCCTCATTTTTAGGACCCTCCGAGGTCCGCTCTCTATTTCTAGGACCCTCCGAGGTCCGCTCTTCATTTCTAGGACCTTCCGAGGTCCACTCCTCATTTCTTGGACCTTCCGAGGTCCACTCCTCATTTTTAGGACCTTCCGAGGTCCATTCCTCATTTTTAAGACCTTCCGAGGTCCACTCCTCATTTTTAAGACCCTCCGAGGTCCGCTCCTCATTTTTAGGACCCTCCGAGGTCCGCTCCTCATTTTTAGGACCCTCCGAGGTCCACTCGTCATTTCTAGGACCCTTCGAGGTCCGCTCTTCATTTCTAGGACCCTCCGAGGTCCGCTCTTCATTTCTAGGACCCTCCGAGGTCCGCTCTTCATTTCTAGGACCCTTCGAGATCCGCTCTTCATTTCTAGGACCCTTCGAGGTCCGCTCCTCATTTCTAGGACCCTCCGAGGTCCGCTCCTCATTTCTAGGACCCTCCGAGGTCCACTCCTTATTTCTAGGACCCTCCGAGGTCCGCTCCTCATTTCTAGGACCCTCTGAGGTCCGCTCTTCATTTCTAGGACCCTCCGAGGTCCGCTCCTCATTTCTAGGACCCTCTGAGGTCCGCTCCTCATTTCTAGGACCCTCTGAGGTCCGCTCTTCATTTCTAGGACCCTCCGAGGTCCGCTCCTCATTTCTAGGACCCTTCGAGGTCCACTCCTCATTTCTAGGACCCTCAGGAGGTCCGCTCTCCATTTCTAGGACCCTCAGAGGTCCGCTCTTTACTTCTTGGACCCTTCAAGGTCCACACTCTGCGGACCGCTCTAGGATCGGTCTCTATCTCGGACCGTTCAAGGTCCACTCTTTGACCCTTCATGGTGCTCTTCCTATACTATGTCCACTCTCCCAATCTTGGACCATTCAAGGTCCACTTCTCATATCTTGGACCGTTCAAGGTCCACTCCTCATATCTTGGACCCTTCAAGGTTCACTCCTCTTCTCTTGGACCCTTTAAGGTCCACTCCTCTTCTCTTGGACCCTTTAAGGTCCACTCCTCATCTCTTGGACCCTTCAAGGTCCACACTCCTCATATCTTGGACCGTTCAAGATCCGCTCTTCTTCTCTTGGACCCTTCAAGGTCCACTCCTCAATTTAGGACCCTTCGAGGTCCACTCTCTCTATCTAGGACCATTAAAGGTCCACCTTTCCACCTGAGACTCTTCGAGGTCCACCCCTCGTCTCTTGGACCATCCATGGTCCATTCCTCTACCTTTGACCACCCACGGTCTACATCCTTCAAGTTAGGACCCTTCAAAGTTCTACCTCTCATCTCTTGAATCTTCCATAGTCTGCTCCCTTAGCCTTAAAACCATCCATAGTTTAGATCCTTTATCTCTAGCACCCTTCAGCCAAAGACCAACCAAGGCCAATCCTCACCCAAGACCAAATTAACTCACCTAGATCACCCTCATTTGACCAAGGATCGAGTCATCTTCCTCCCCCTTTTTCACCAAACGGACTCTTTTACATTCATCCTCTCTCTTTCTCTAAACTTAACCCTGGTTGTATCATCAATCGGGGCCCCCCTCGAACTACGGTGACCTGAGACTCGTATCTTAAAAGGTAAGGGTTACGTAGGCAACTTCAGCCCGGTCAAACTCAAAATTGTGGAGGTCAAATATTTTCTCAAGGATGCCTTAAG
Organism: Adenophora triphylla var. japonica; assembly: GCA_022495995.1. NCBI lineage: Eukaryota > Viridiplantae > Streptophyta > Magnoliopsida > Asterales > Campanulaceae > Adenophora > Adenophora triphylla. The sequence goes on from JAFEMH010004785.1 coordinate 172,752, forward strand.
ATTAATTATGAATCTAATTCAACTCATTGGTTTGACTCCGCCATATGTTCTTACAGAATTCCACATCATGTCTCTGGAGAAAAGCATTGAAGCCCTCAAAGAAGTCTCAAACATGAGGTTGGGAGTGATCAACCTCCTCAAAGACATGCATGAAATTGAGCAGCACCATTTGTCTTACATTCAGGAATACTTGAGAAGAGTTCCTCCTCCTGTTCAATTCCGGGGTCCCTATCATCCACATGCTTATGGTTCCCCTTATGGTCCTACACATCAGAATTTCTCATTCAGAATGCCTACTGTGGCCACCAACCAACTAAAGGCATCAATACTCGAGAAGAAGATCAAAAAGGAACATTTTGATGACTTAGGAATGCCTGTGGGTGAGTTCTTCGACATTTTGGTGGGAAAGAATTTGATCAAGCCGCTCGAGAACTACAAGCCTATTAACCCAAAGGAAGACTTAGATACATCCAAGTTTTGCAGATACCACAAGTACGCTGGGCATACCACTGACAAATGTGTGCAACTGAAACGCTCAATTCAAAGATTGATCAACCAAGGGAAGACCCAAGGCCTCATTGATGAAGGAACCCTCACCCTTCGAGGGAAGATTTAGATTCATTCAGTCTTGTAGGTTCTAGTGCGTCTTCTTTGGGCATTGATATGTAATGTCCACTTTAGATTAGTTGCTTCAATAATAAAAGAGTCTTTCTTTCTTTTCTCTCTAGACTTGAGACATAATCTCGCATTACTTTCAAGAAGAATTGTTTTATTTATAATTATCACTTGATTGCTAATCTCACTGATTAACCCACCGGCTAATAAAGTAAACAATGAATGAATGCTTTGATTGGAGTAAACAACTCACCGTCCCTTCCTTATATACACCATCTCTATACATCCCTCTCTCATACACTCTCTCCATACTCCACCATATACTTTTCATACACTCTCCCCCACTTGACCTCCTTTCCATATGGTCAAGACAAGCACAAAGACCGTTGTTGCTCATCATCAGAAAATAGCTGCTCACGCCACTACAATTTAAAGAAAGAGGTTTTTCTTATCCTTCACAAGTGCTACATGAATATCAACTTGGGGCTTACCAACCCCCCAATCTCGCGTCTCCTCTGATTTTCCATTTGATCGATAAGCTTTCATTGAATATGCTCACATATCTTTCGCATGGTCCGAATATATTTTGCCTTACTCAATAATTCGGTTAAATGAGTTTGCATTTATTTTAAATACTCTTTTGAGAATGCCATCCAGTAGCGATTGAAGCTTGAACCTCTCACCATAGGAAGCCATAATCTTATCCTCACTAAATAATACCCTTTCATTTCAAGATCGACAAGTTTTGAGACCCTAAGGATGAAGCCCATACTAGGGGCTCCCTCGACTCACAAAGGAAGTAATCACCTCCAAGCTCAAGAAAGGCGGAATGCAAAAGAAACTCATACAAGGGGCTCCCTCGAAGGGACCACCTCCAAACCCAAGAGGGAAAAGGTAAAACCATCCTAAGGCATACGCTAGGGGCTATCGCGAGCAAACAAATCCGAAGGCCTTTCGAGAAGATGGTGAAAAAAAAAAAAAAAAAAAAAAACCCCGAAGTGAACCTCCCATCTCAAAGGTTGTGAAAACGAGACATCGAGTGAAGGTCCTATCGTGATCAAGTTACCTGCTGAAATCACAACAAACTCGCGAGAAGAAGCAACAAAAATTCCCTCTTGGACAAATCCCGTAAACCAATTCCAAAGTCCATCCTCTCACCTTTAGAGGATTCCATCACCACCCTTGACCTTGCCAAAATCAAAGTTAACCTCACTCTTAGAGGTCCTGAAGAGGCAACAACAAGAAAATCCCTTCACCTTAGAAATCCCAAACACTCAGCAAAAGGCCCAGCCGACCTCTCACTTTAAGAGGTCATGTTAATCATCACCTAATGATCGATCGCAATCCAAATCCCAGCTACAACCGCTACCGGATGGCATTCTCAAAAGATTATTTAAAAGAAATGCATATTCAGATTTTTGAGTCACTTGTTATCCTACGTGAGCATATTACATACCCTCTCCAAGTTTGGGAACTCGTCCTATTCTTGAAATTCGTTCATCTAACTCCTCAAACACTGTCTGCAAAAGTCTCACTGGGGCTTCGCATCCGTGCCTCTCAGCGGCACTCCGGTAAAAGCAAGGAGACACGCGCCAGGGACTACTCCCCTCGGCTTGCGAGAACAAAGGAACAAAGAATCTTCACTTGAAGGAATGAAAAAATCTTTGGGTTATAATCAGTCAATTCCCACCTTTTCTTCCACCCCAATCTTTTTTCTATTTTTCATTCTTTCCCATGAAGGAGATCGATGCAACGGCCAAATTTCCGCACTCACAATTACCACCAAACGGAGCGACAAGCAACAACGGAACATCCTTCTCCTTCTAAAGACAAGCCGTATTTCACCTTCAAATCAAAACATTCATTTGTTTACCTATATAATTGGAATTTGATAAACCAATCGGTAAGGTCCATTCACGAGCAATCAAGATATAATTCGAATAAAATAATTCTTCAAATGTCTCGACAAGTCTTCTTTTTCTACATCATAGGAAAATAGAGCCAAACACTGTCTTTACGTCGCGGGGCTTCCATACACTTTTCCACACCTTGTGATGCTTATACTCTCCCAAAAGAGTCAAACCCAAAAGCGAAAGTGTCATACACGAACTCGGGATCCATTCCCACCTTCGAAAAAATGCGCCCCTGCACATATACATTTCCGAGTCTTGTCCAGCGACTGATTGACCATTGTTCGAAACGAGGGGTCGCCCCCGTGGCCGCAAGATGACTCTGTCCGCAAATAGGGATGCATTGAATCTCTCCAAGTCGGGGCTTTTGTTAAGTTTGTTCTCTCGGGCTCTCTTCAGGTTTGCTCTGCATCATCAACTGGGGCTTCGCCATTCCCTTCAGGTTTGCTTTGCATCATCAACTGGGGCTTCGCCATTCATCATCAACTGGGACTTCGCCAAGGTCACTTCATCAAACATTGGGGCTCCCCTCAACAAAAACGGGTCAACTATGTGCTCTAACAAAAATCGGAGCTCCAATGAAGTCATATCCAGCATGAAGGGCATCCCTTGTCATCAAGATCAGCATGTGGCAAACTCTTTGAGTTAGTTAGAAACATGATTAATCATAAGGCCTCTTTATCAAATAAACATGCTTTCAAAATACTGTCCTCCTTGGTACCTTGTTTACAAAAATCACTCTTTGGTCTTCACAAATTTTCAAACTCTTCAAATCTATCAAAAACGTATCTCTGTGACTCTCAAGATGACTCGGTCCTTATCTCTGGACATCAAACCTACCTAATCCCACCTTCTATCATCGACACTTACTCGGCCTCGCCTAGTTTAAACCAATAACCTTTCTGCTCAAACTGCCTTGTTTAGACTTACCGCAAATGTAAAACCCTAGCCTCAAACCTAGGTGACAAATACCTCTCTAAACCCTAGCCTCAAACCTAGGTGACAAATACCTCTCTAAACCCTAGCCTTAAGCCTAGGTGACAAATGCCTCTTTCTAAACCCTAGCCTCAAGCCTAGATGACAAATACCTCTCTAAACCCTAGTCTTAAGCCTAGGTGACAAATGCCTCTTTCTAAACCCTAGCCTCAAGCCTAGGTGACAAATACATTTCTAAACCCTAGCCTCAAGCCTAGGTGACAAATCTCCTCTCTAAACCCTAGCCTCAAGCCTAGGTGACAAAAAATGCCTCTCTAAACCCTAGCCCTAAGCCTAGGTAACAAAAATCTTTCTAAACCCTAGCCTCAAGCAAGCCTAGGTGACAAATACATTTCTAAACCCTAGCCTCAAGCCTAGGTGACAAATCTCCTCTCTAAACCCTAGCCTCAAACCTAGGTGACAAAAAATGCCTCTCTAAACCCTAGCCCTAAGCCTAGGTAACAAAAATCTTTCTAAACCCTAGCCTCAAGCAAGCCTAGGTGACAAATACCTTTCTAAACCCTAGCCTCAAGCCTAGATGACAAATACCTCTCTAAACCCTAGCCTTAAGCCTAGGAGACAAGACTCCTCTCTAAGCCTTAGCAATGATCATCCCAAACTTTTAATCGCTTGGTTCTTCGGCTCGGGAAGCCATAGTGATCCCAATCAATTCTTCCTCATCAGTAGCCTAAGTCCTTTGGCAGCTACAGTTTTCATCATTAGTGGCCTAAGTCCTTTGGCAGCCACCATTCTTCATCAGTAAAGCAGTAGCCTAAGTCCTTTGGCAGCTACAGTTTCCCGCATTTCAGAGGTCTATCCTCCATTTCAAAGGGTCCGTCCCGCATCTTCAAAGGGTCCGTCCCGTACCTTCAAAGGGTCCGTCCCGCATCTTCAAAGGGTCCGTCCCGCATATCAAAGGGTCTGTCCCGCATTTCAGAGGTCTATCCTCCATTTCAAAGGGTCCATCCCGCATCTTCAAAGGGTCCGTCCCGCACTTTCAAAGGGTCCGTCCCGTACTTTCAAAGGGTCCGTCCCGCATTTCAGAGGTCTATCCTCCATTTCAAAGGGTCCATCCCGCATCTTCAAAGGGTCCGTCCCGCACTTTCAAAGGGTCCGTCCCGCATTTCAGAGGTCTATCCTCCATTTCAGAGGTCTATCCTCCATTTCAAAGGGTCTGCCCCATACACTTTCTCTCAGTACGCGAATCAAGACTAAACTTGGTTTATTTGCACAACACACGGAGAAATCAAGACTACACTTGATTTGTTCCATCACACACAATTTTCAAGGGAAAAATCAAGACTATACTTGAATTTCCTTTCCACACATTATCTCACAACATATCTTCACACGGAGAAATCAAGACTACACTTGATTTGTTCCATCACACACAATTTTTCAAGGAAAAGATCAAGACTATACTTGAATTTCCTTTCCACACAAAACATATTTTCCCACGGAGAAGGCAAGACTATACTTGATTCTCCTTTCCGTACATCTCTCAATATTATTCGAATCGCCCTTAGATTCGATCCCCAAAGCCTTGCCACAAATCGCATCTTTGGCTTGAGACGCTGCACGTCCGCCACTCTCGGGTACTAAACGCCCACGTTTTCGAACTACGACTTGGCTTGATTCCTCTTGGGATACGTAGGTAGCCCAACGTGGGTCCAGCCACTTGACCTACCTGGTCATCCTTTTGCGACTCAGCTCGAGTCCAAAAAACCTCACATCCACAAGGTCACTTTCCTTACCTCCTGAAATCCCTTTTTTCAGGACGGATCCTATTCTTTTATCGTCGACCCCACTTGTCTTACAAGAAGCGTCGCCGAGGGGCTACTGTTAGTACCCGGTCCGAAAAAAGGCTTTTTAAATGCTTGGCCCGGTTAATTAATGAGAAACCCTAGCAAAACCCTAAAAAATTCATTATTTCGTCCGTACTGCGCCGTCATTGCTAGCGTGGGAGGTACGCCAAATAGAAGTGCCGATCGGCCCTTTGCCCGTGGCATGGCCGATCGACCCTTTTATATAGAGCCGATCGACCCTTTAGCCCTTGTGCCGATCGACCCTTCAGTGGCCCAGCCCAAGTACCGAGGTATTATAAATAGGGGTGCCCGGCTCCCTACTTTGACACAATTTCATACGGGAGAAACGAGACTACTCTTGTTTCACCCATAGTTCTTTTTTATCCTCTTCGAATCGCCAAGATTCGACCCCAAAGTCTTGCTACAATTGGTAAGACTCTTTTTAATATTGTTGTTCTTTATTATTATTGTCTTTATTATTATTTATTGCATGCTTAGTATATTTTAATTACTTTATTTCTTGCTTATGTCATATATGCTAGATTTAGGGTTGTTTTAATATATTTAATTATGCATAGCCGAGGATGATCTAAGGTTTCGCCCTAAGAAACCCAATGGATCTAGGAACTATTTCTTTCCTTCCACCTTAGTTATAATTATCCCATGATCAACAATCCCCAAGGATGAACATTGATTAGTGCACCTTCCGAGGGCCTAACTCAAAGGTTCTAGGGTGTGATCATCAATTAATTCTTTCTCTCCCCTCCTCCTTATGCATGATCCCGTTTCTTCTATCTATTCCCGTAAACACCGCACACAACCAACACCCCACATGCTAGAAAGACCGATTCGTCGGGCAATAGGAGTGATAACGTTTCTTCTTCTGTTGTAACTTGACCCCCGAACCCAATTAACTGTTTAGCCTTTTTTCAAAGCTTTGGGCTATATCAAAGTGGCGTGGCGACTCTCAAAATTAAACTAATATTTTAATATGGTTTAAAGCGAGTGTCACTTAATGAATATCCCATTTCGGTCCGACTTTTTTATAATTATTTATTTCAAACCTCCGAATGCGCGTTGCATCGGGACGGGGTATTCACAGAAAGTCACGCCGTTTTTGACGCTGCCACTTGCTCGGCCTGTCTCGAACTGCCTTATCTCTGGGAAGGCTCGATCCATCCCTTGGTGTGCCCCGATTTCGGAAAGTATTGTTGGGGAATAACCGTTATTGGATTCTTTCTCTCGAATTCTTCATTGCGGAAGCCCCAGGTTACGTCTTCACGTCCCCATTCATCACGGGAATTTGCAGAGGACTTATCCACCATGCTTACCTCCTCATTTCTAGGGAAAGGATTTCCGATCGTGTTAGGACCGCGGGGGCGTTCCAACTTTCCTTCTTTGATTAGCCCCTTGACCACTTGCTTAAGCACGAAGCAATTGTCGGTGGTGTGACCGGGGTAGTTGTGGAAGGCGCAGTGCTTGCTCATATCCATGTTGGTCTTGAGAGTCTTTGGTTGGAAATTCTCGAGGGGTTTGAGAATGTTCCTCTTTATTAGTGTCTCGAGGACTTGGCTCAAGGGCATCCCGAGGTTATCGAAATGCTGGAACTGTGGTATGCGAGGAGGTTTGTTGCTTCGTTGGGCTGTGTTCCCCTTGTTCACCTCATTGTTCAGGGGGAACGGATTTCCGTCTGTATTAGGGCCGCAGGGGCGCTCCAACTTTCCTTCTTCAATTAGTCCCCTGATCGCTTGTTTTAGTATGACGCAATCGTCGGTGGTGTGGCAAGCGGTAGTTGTGAAAAGCACACCTGCTTGCTCATATCCATGTTCGGGTTAGGATTCCTCGGTTGATAATTCTCAAGGGGCTTGAGCATGTTACGGTTTACCAACGCCTCGAACACTTGGCTTAGAGGCATTCCGAAGTTGTCGAAGTGTCTTGAATACGCCGGCTGCGGGGGAGGATTGTTATTTCTGGGGCGCTTGATCGCGGCTTTCTTGGACTCCATTCTCGGGATGTAGTGGACTACTGCGGCGGCTTCCTTTCCTTTTCCTGGAGGTGGATTGGTTGTGACGGGATTCGAGGCCATGAAGCTGACTCAAGCGAATGTAGGATGTCCGAAGATATGGAGTCGGAAAAAGTTATGTGGGGGAAACTCCGTGAATTCTCGGGCATATTGAGAGAAGGAAGTGAACACGGGAACATTTTGAATGTTATTTGGATTTGTTTGAGATGGTCCGATCTTTGGGCGATGATATTGAGCTTGCCGCGCAGGCGGGAAATTTGTTGTCTTTGCGGTTGTGTGATCGGAGCCGCTTGACCGAGGCCTCGAGTGTTGCTTTGAGCGGGAGTTGCTTTGCATTCTTTAGTTCCCGTAGCTTTGTGAAGGAGTGACACTCGATAGCTTTGGGAAACCGGGGGAATAGGCACTTCTTCGTCTTTTATGAGGACAGAGGTTCCCTCGGGTTGGGGAACCGCGACGATTCCGTGACGGCGCATGGCGTATTCAATCCAAGCCTGATGTTCTTCTTGGCGTTTTTCGAGAGCCTTGAAAGCTTGCCAAACTTCTTCCATCGTTTGGAAATTTCTCGAGGGCGGGGTTTCGTTTCCCTCATCAAGTTATCCGTTGATCCCGCCATGGGGAATAGCGGAGTGTTCGACCACCGAACCGGAAGGGTCATCGGACCTTGTGACCTCGAAACCGAAAAGGCGGCTCCCGGGTACTCTCAACCACTCGTTCATTTGGAGGTGACGGGTAAGGTTTAGACATGGAAAGGCCTTTTTTGGATAAAGGGGAAAGCTCATATGACATGCGGTTTTCCGCTTTTTTATTATTATTATTATTATTTTTTTGTTTTAATTTACTTAAATGTTGTTTTCTCGAGAATCCTAGGTAGGTTGGAAAAGATTGCTCTTGTTTTTCGCAACTATGCTAGATCCCGGGTCGAGTGGGAGACCATCTCGGGGCGGGCTATAAGCCCTCGTTTTGCACCTGATTTCGACATCCCGGGGTGGACAGGCCCGGCGAGGGTCCTATAAGGCAAGCGGTTTCCACCGGCCTAAAAGAGACAAACCGAACCTAAGGACCGAGCCTCGTCATGTTCGTTTTAATGCGTTAGCCATGTGAATAGTGAGCCGAGCGGCACTCCGAGTCAAGATCGGGTCAAGAGTTCGGCATTGACCTCTCTTTACCTTGCTTGCGCAAGGGATCTCGTGACGTTAGGGCGTTGGTCGGGTCATATCGTCATGGCCGACGTATTAAAGGCTTGATGACATGGTGTCATGTGGGCATGGATGTATATCCTGGACGGAACATTGTCTCAGGTGTAGCTTCGGAAATCAAGATCGAGGTCAAGATTTTAGCATGACTTTTCATCGCTGCTTGCGCAAGGGATCTTGAGTTCCGAGCTTCGACTTTAAAATGGCCGGCATGGGATATGTATCCAGGCTTGTATGACACGGACTGGGTAAAAACCAACCGGGTCTGGACAGAGTGTGACTCAAGACTCAAACGTGCAGGGTTGACGCTTGGCTAGGATGGGATGTTTGGAATGATCCCGTGCGCGTCCGAGAGGCGTAGGAGTGTGATGTACCCGATTTTTTTTTGAAAATCAAACGGAGTCGCCACGCCATTTTTGTTTTAAGGGCCAAAACTTTGAAAAATGCCCGAGATCAGAAATTTAGGTTCGGAGGTCACGTTACGTGCCGGGAAGGACGTTAGTGTGCACCCGGAACGCCTCGTAAAAACGAGTCTTCCAAACATTCAAAATCCTTTGTTGTGTGTGTGTGTGTGTGTGTGTTTTGGCCAAAATAAGTTGAAACTGAGGTAAGTAAAAATTGGGAGCTCTTTTTAAGGCTTTAAACTGATCCCATGATTTTTTGGGTGATTTTTGGGTTGAGATTTGGCACTCAAAAGATTTTCGGAAGTTGAAAACCATTTCTGCCAGAATGAAAAAGGCAGTTGACCCTTGACTTTGAAATGGACTTTAGGGCTTGAAAACTCTAGAATCTGGGAAAAGTCCGGGAATGAAAAATGTTCAAAACACCTTAAAATAGGTTTCTGTAAAAGAACTTTTCAATTTGGAGATGATTTGAGGGGTAAAAACCTTCTGGAAATCTCAGATCTGAAATCTGGATTTCCAGAAGCTGATGAACTAGCCTCTAAAAGAAAAATTGAAAAGAGGAGTTTTACTCACGCAAAAAATAAATTAAAAATATGTCTGGAAAGCTCTGGATGTTGGCTACAAAAAGTATTTTGTAGTCAACACCCAATTCCAAGTTTTACTGGGTCCAAAAAATAGGAAAACGGACTGAGTTCTCAGAACAATGCTACTGGACAGCAAGATGTTCTTGAGGAGAAATGTGATTTTTGGGGGTTTACATCCATGTTCACCCCATTTGCATCCCTAGACTTGATACCACTACCTTTGTTAAGTGGTTATCATATTCAAGTCATCCTTGGGGAATTTATGGGGTTGAAACATGTCCTTTGCAAAGGGAAAGGGGGTTTTGTAAAGATGAAACCAAGGAGAAAGAATTGACTAAAGATCTAAAATGTGGACCACTTGAGATGGTCATTCATGAAGATGAACTTCAAGATGACCATCTTAGGTCAAAACTCAAGTTAAACTAGACATAAAATAAGTCAAAGTAAGAAGAACAAGATGATCAAGAGATCAAAAGAGAATTTTAGGGTTTTGAGAAGGAGGGCTTTACCAACGGTGACACCCTATCTTCCTAGGCTTGGAATTTGACTTGAGGAGTATCAAGATTTGGTGTTTGGCTTGAGGGAGTATCAAGGTTTGGTGTGTTTGGTATTTGATTGGGAAAGATTCAAGAGAAAATGGTGGCAATCTAAGGATTCCCACCGTTTTCTCTATATTTCGCCGTAACTTCGTCGCCGTGAGTAAGTTGTGTTGTTTTAACCGAGAGAGGAGGGTTCAATTTATAGGCCACTCGGGAGATGCAAAGATGTCCGCGCGGAGGTCCTTGTAAAACGTGCCTCGGTGCATTAAATGCCGCTCCTGTGCTTTGAACAGAAGAATATTTTTCAAAATATCACAGAAATTGTTTTTCAACTTGTCAAGCTTCGGGATTTTCTTAATTCTTTTGCTTTTTTGGATTCCTTTTTTGGTTTAACTTTAAATGGCAAACCCTAACCTACTCTTGCTTGGTTAGGAAGGTTAGAGATTGTTAGAAATGTTAGAAATGTTAAAACTTTCGTTAACTTTCTAACGAAAAACTACCAACTCAAATTGGAGCACTTACAGTAGCCCCTGGCGACGGTGTTTCGAAGGAAGCTGGTCGTCGATAAGAGTAAGGCTCCATATTTGATAGGATGATCAAGTGATCGAGTGGCTGAACCTATTCAATAGGCTACCTACGTATCCCGAATGGGAATCAAGCCGTCGTAGTTCGGGTCTGACCTCGGGAATGATTGTTTTTAAGGTATCAACCTCGGAGATGATGGCGTTTTAGGCGCCTGACCTTGAAGATGATGGCGTTTTAGGTGCCTCGAACCTTGAAGATGGCGTTTTAGGTGCCTCGAACCTTAGAGATGATGGCGTTTTTTTAGGTGCCTCGAACTCAAGATGGCATTCCGAGGTGCCTCGAACCCCTGGGGAGATGGCGTTTAGGTGTCTCGAACCTTGACGGTGGGGATAGATGGTCCTCTCGGGGACTTTGCTTGAAAGGATCGGTCTTACGTCCGTCGCCGAAGGAAAGGATGACCATTTTGGTCGAGTGGCCGGACCTAATGATAGGCTACCTACGTATCCCGAGTGGGAATCAAGCCGGCCGTAGTTCGAAATTTACTCGAGATTTCGTTGGCTTCACTGGGAAAATCGACGTATTCGTTGGGGAAATCGGCCTTACGTTTTACCGCCGGATGATTTTGATGAAAGATACGGGATTCCGTTATCTTTCTCGGGAGATCGGTCTTACGTTTTACCGCCGACGATTTTGATGAAAGAAACGGGATTCCGTTATCTTTCTAGGCACTCGGTCTTACGTTTAACCGCCGGGAATTTCTTTTGAGAGGGTATGAACCTAAATGGGAACTTAGTTCAGGAGTATGAACCTAAGTTGAGGTTCTGGTTCGAGTATGAACCTAAATGGAGACTTAGTTCAGAGTATGAACCTAAGTTGAGATTTTGTTCAGAGTATGAACCTAAATGGAGACTTAGTTCAGAGTATGAACCTAAGTTGAGATTTGGTTCAGAGTATGAACCTAAATGGGAACTTAGTTCAGAGTATGAACCTAAGTTGAGGTCTTGTTCAGAGTATGAACCTAAATGGAGACTTAGTTCAGAGTATGATCCTAAGTCGGGATTTGGTTCGTGAGTATGAACCTAAATGGGAACTTAGTTCAGAGTATGAACCTAAGTTGAGGTTTTTTACTCCGATGGAGGCTATTTGAAGGTGTTCTTGCCTGGGAAGACTCGAGCTTACGAGAACCATCTGGAAGAAAGGTGATCAATGTCTGGCCAAGTGGATGGACCAAGGATTGATCAGATCCGGGGGTCACCCGAGGATTGACTATTTTAGGGAAGTCGTCCTAGAGATTGATCAGTATTTGGGAGTCACCCGAGGGATTGACTATTTTAGGGAAGTCGCCCTATGATCTCGACTATTTTTGGGAAGTCGCCCATGGTTTGACTATTTTTGGGAAGTCGCCCTATGGTTTGACTATTTTTGGGAAGTCGCCCGCGGTTTGACTATTTTTGGGAAGTCACCCTATGATCCGACTATTTTTGGGAAGTCGCCCTATGATCCGACTATTTTTGGGAAGTCGCCCATGGTTTGACTATTTTTGGGAAGTCGCCCTACGGTTTGACTATTTTTGGGAAGTCGCCCTGTGTTTGACTATTTGGGAAGTCACCCTATGATCCGACTATTTTTGGGAAGTCGCCCGGTTTGACTATTTTTGGGAAGTCGCCCTAAGGTTTGACTATTTTTGGGAAGTCGCCTACGATCCGATGATAATGTTCTTTTAGAAAAGTAGTTGACTAAGATATGCTTTCATACCTCGTGCCGTGCTTACCTCGTAGTTGCCTAAGGACCGAGGCTACTACTGATGTTGATGAAGAGTTGTTAAGTTGCCGTTCGTGGGACGGTTTCGCCGACGATTTGCCGTCTTTGGAAGCATTTTGACCGAAGGAGGAGTTTGGTCGAGTCCGCATCTTGCCGGTGATCGTCAACCTTGTAGAGGTGGTTGAGCTTGTATTCACATTGGGACTTCTTGCTTTGAGAACTTGGTGTCTCGACCGCATTGTATTGGAGAGCTTGGCGTCTCTCGACCTTCTTGCCTTGGAGAACTTGGCGTCTCTCGACCGATTTGTATTTGAGAACTTGGCGTCCCCGACCGATTTGTATTGGAGAACTTGGCGTCTCTCGACCGATTTGTATGTGAGAACTTGGCGTCTCTCGACCGACCGGCATTTGATTTGCATTTGAGAACTTGGCGTCCCCGACCGAACCGTATTTGAGAACTTGGCGTCTCGACCGAATTGTATTTGAGAACTTGGCGTCTCCGACCAACCGGCATTTGATTTGCATTTGAGAACTTGGCGTCCCCGACCGATTTGCATTTTGAGAACTTGGCGTCCCCGACCGACTTGTATTCGAGAACTTGGCGTCTCTCGACCGAATTGTAGACACCGGAGGTGGTCTTCATTGGGGGCCGTTTTCATCCATTTGTGGACATTGGAGGTCGTCTTTAGCAAGTTGCACGCCTGAGCTTGTCTTTGCCAAACTCGTAGATGTTGGAGGGCGTCTTCATTCATTGGAGGTCGTCTTTGGTGAAGATCATCCTTGCCGAAAAAGGGGGATTTGATTTCACGTTTGAATTCCCGCATTCGTTAGTGAAGAGGAAGATGCATATATGGCATTCATGATGACAGATGCATGCATGGAACCAAAAATGATTATGGGATGATGCATTTACTTGCTTTCGAAGATGCACTTAGCCTAAGCTTCCGGCAGAAAATTATGATTTATGATCTTCGATGATTTAGGATTATTCCTATCGACTCAAGTTTTCAGTGCATGCTACATGAGCCCTCGGGAGATTTTTAGTGGGGATGCATGGGTATGGAGACCGCTTGGAACAGATTTTGATCAAGTGGGGATGAGAACCCTTGATCGCGATTTAAACAAATGGTTGTTGGTGAGGTTTTGTCAAGAATATCACATGGACCTCAATCTTGATGAGATTGGATTCGATCCCGGTCTTGATTGAAACTTTCCCTCTCATTCTTGGTCATTTGAAGCCGATGCCGACAGACTTTAGGGCCAACGTTGATACGAGTGAAGCTTCTTTCATTTGGATGAGCCGTGACCTTGGCCGAAACCTTGTCCTGAGGATGATTTGATGGAATTGCTAATGCCGGAGAAACCCCGATCTTGAATTCCGATGCTACGGGAAGCCGCCGTGTACCAAGTTCCAAGCCGAAATTCTTTCTTGCGACTTGATAAAATTCGGTCCAAAAGACCATCTCGACAAAGCCCCTGATCCCGAGTAGGCAAAGTCCAGATTTTGAAGAAGCGATTTGGCGAGTCTATCTCGTGGTGAAGAACCCAACGTGGACCCAAAGATGACTATATAAGCCCCAGCCTTGAAGAGTCGCTACAGAGAACCCGGGAGAACCGCTTAGCAAGCCCCAAAGATGAAGAAATTCGCAGTAGTCTTACAGTAGGGGGAACCCATCTTTTCGCACCTTAGTCAACCAAGCCATCGGACAAGACTCGTAAATGTTTACGTGTGGGCATATCTTTTGAAAGATGGGAATGTCTCCCGAATTTGTGTATGACACTCTCGCTTGGTTTGACTCTTTTGAGAGAGTATAAGCATCACAAGGTGTGGAAAAGTGTATGGAAGCCCCCGCAGTAGTAAAGACAAAGGTTTGGCTCTATTTCCCTATGATGGAGAGAGAGAAGACTTGTCGAGACACTTGAAAACTTGTCTTATTCATGATGATCACAAGGCCGCTTAAAACCCTTTGTTAATGTTCGGGTTATTCAATCCCTAAATCTGATATGAACAAATATTTTGATTAATCACAAGGAGAAAACCAACCGATATCGAAAATCAAGCTTGGAAGGGCGGAAAGTGTATAGGGACGATCCTTGATGAGACCGGATTTTTTTTTTTTTGAGATTTGTTTGTGATTTCGACCGACCATTTCTCGGTTGCCTACGTTCCCTCCATTATGAAGAGCTCAAAGTCGCCGTAGTTCGGGCCTATCCCGAATGAAAAGAGAATGAATGTTGAAATTCGAGGGTCCGAGGACCTTGGGGATTTTGAGGATTTGGAGGATTGAATAACATATCCCCTTAGAGTGTCCATGAAAGACACGGATGCGGCCCCAGCTGGGACATCCACGGCAAGTGTTTGTGAGGAGAAATGAAATATGCTCACATGAAGGGAAGGGTTGAATTTGCACAATCTTTGATTGGTAATTTTGAACCAAAATGGATTAGATTCCAATTTAAGCAAGCAATGAAGCATTAATTTGATCCCGACATCGAGGATATTAGAATGAAACCGCTATCCCAGAGGGACCGTAGTTGGGTTTCCGGCTTCGATCGCTATCGGGTGATTTGGGAGATTATGACCTCTTGAGATGAGAGGTCTGGCTAGGCCTTTTACCGACCGAACCTCTAAAGATGAGAGGTTGGCTCGCGGGGATGTGTTTGGGAAATCTATGGCGAGGAAGATTGATTGCCTCCAAGAATGAGAGGTCGATTTTGACTTGGCCAAGGGCAAGGGTAATGGTGATGGGAGTATCCTCTAAAATTGAGAGGATGGCTTGGGATTGGTTTAAGGTAATGATAAGAGGAAGTCCGAGCGATCGACAACTTTTTGCGATCTTGCGAGAATCTCAGCTCCTTTTGATCATTGGAGAGCTTCTTGAGATGCTCGGGACTTTTGAGTTCTTCTTCTTTTTTTTTTTTTTGGAAGGCTTCCCGAGGAGCTTGGAATTATATCCGAGATTGTGAGGATTTTAAAATCCTTCTTTTTTTTTTTTTGTTTCTTTTTTGTTTTTTTTTTGTTTTTTTTTTTTTTTTTGTTTTTTTTTTTTTTTTTTTTTTTGACTTGGAAAGCTTCCCGAGGAGTTGAGGATTATCTTTGTCCTTCCTTCATGGCTTGAGATAATTTGCGCATCGCCGATTCTCGAAGCTAACTTCTCGGGCTCGCTTGGACTTTCTCTCGCATGGAGCAAAAATGATGGCTAAACCGGGTTTCAAAACACGCCGATCTTGAAAGGAGAGGGTAGTGTTTAGTAAGGGTGAGGTAATGGCTTTCCTATGGGTGAAAGGTTTCAACCGCAATCCCTACGAGATTAAGTCTTCATTGCTTGCTTAAGCTTTATATGAGAAAAGATCCATGCAAATTCATCGAGCAACGAGATGATGATGATGAAAGGGATGTGAGCATATGAGATGCAAGATGGGGAGTTGGTAAGCCCCAATTTGGGAAGGATATCAATTGATTTTCTCACTCCGATTAGTTTAAATATTAATCATTTTCGAAGAATTAGTGGTTGAGCAAAGACAAGTGATCATTTTGGATAAAACAATTTCAATTAAGTGTAACGTGGGTGCGCAAATGATGTCTCGAGTCTAGCAAGAAAAGAAAAAAGACTTATATTAAAAATTAGACACTTAACCACTATGTCCAAAATGGACTACAACGACAAATGTCCAGAAGGACTTAGGTGAAAGAAAAGTACTAGAACCTACGAAGGTTGACTCAAAAGACTATTTTAAAGATAGGTAGCCCCCGCCCTAGCCGCTCTTGTCGTTGAACCATGCATCTATTCTTCGACGCCGGAGACGGAGCTATTGCGCATCTTTCCATCAGGATTTCCTTGGCAACTTTTTGCTCAATCCAACCATCTTCATTGCCCGCGATGACCGGTTCATTGACCTTGCAAAGGGACGAGTCAAACTCCATCAGGCCCACAAGGCTTGAACCACCAAACTCGATCATGTTGACACTCATGTTGTTAGGGAGCGGGTTATTGATAGTATTAGGTCCTTCAGCATCTCTAACCTCCCTTGCTCAATCAACCCTTGGATGGCCTTTTTCGTGGGGACGCAATCATCCGTCAGTGCCCATGGTACCGATGAAAGGCACAATGCTTGGAGGTATCCAAAGGAGCGTTGGGGTTTCTAGGCCGATAATTTTCCAAAGGCCGGAGCAAACCTTCTCTCACCAAACCTCAAGATATCACTCAAAGGCATCCCAAAGTTTCTCAAGTCTTGGAGCCGGATCCGGATGCATCGTGCTTCGGGAACAAAGGAAGTGGCATTGTTACAGCTCCGTCCCGCGTAGCCACTCGCCTCTTTGCCTTTAGCGAACGTGAGAGTAGTTTTGGAGGGAGGAGCCCGATATCCGTAGGCGTGTGCAGCAATGGCCGATTGTAAGCCTTTTCAAACTTAGCCCCGGAATTAACCATTGCACGCAAGTCGCCGTAGGGGAAGTGGCCGAGGGAAGCTCTCAAATGCGGCTTCAAGCATGACCGAAAGATGTCTAACCGCTCCTCGTCGAGGGAGGAATGGCCATTTCACCGAGCTTTAAGTTCCATCTCTTATAGAAATCCCCAATATTCTCATTAGGGCGCCGCATCGTTGTTTGCAGTCAACTCGTTTGTCTCCCACTCCAAGTCAGCTTTATACTTATCTCGTGAAAGTACCGGTAATTTGTTCCCAAGTAGCCCTAGCTTCAGCCGCAATCGGAAAAACCATTTCAAAGCCCCCGACTTCAAAGAGAGACTAAAGTAATCGGCCAACCGCTGGTTTGTGCATCCCTTAGCCTTCATTGCCAAAGTATAGGTGTCCAAGTGAGTTTTAGGGCATGCACTCCCGTCAAACAATTCCAGAGTGGGCATCACAAACTTGTGAGGCAGGGGGACAATCGAGTCGGGATCTCAGAGGCCGAAGAGCAAGTTGTTCTTTTTGGCGGTCAATTCAAAGCAATCCGTGCTTTCATTTCCTCGTGTTGCTCCATAAACCAAGCCAATTGGGGATCCAAAGGCTGAGCGGGAATTCCCGAGCCGATATTTGAGCTAGGAAGAGGACTAGCCGTTGGTGGTGCATTGGTGGAAGGAATACCATATCCCTTGAGCATAGGTGAAAACCCGTCCTTGGCCCAAATTACCCCGGGGAGTGTAGGTAGGAGCCGGGGCAAAAGGATAGAACCCAAACGACTTCATGTCGGGCTTCCAATCGGCAGAGAAGATGGAGGCAGATCCGAGGTAGCCATATGGCTTGGATTTTCGGAGTGAGGCCCATAAGTAGGCTTAAGTGCGGGTTGCCGTCCCCGGTTGTTGAATTGCATGGCCGGTTGTGGCGAGGATGCATAACCGAGAGGATACCGTGGTCCCGGTGATTCGGATGAAACCGGATGAAGGCTTGATAACCCATAGAAGTCTCGAGTGAATGGATTTGTGAAAGCCGTGCGAGGAGCAACCGAACCAAGCACTCATTCCGAGGAGGGGCTCCCGATCGTGGCCCGTAACTGATTGTGGCGGCATTCCAAATTGTGGCCGCTGATGTGAAGGTCCTGGATTGATCGGCCCGAACCGAGGTGGGATTCCAATCTCGTCTGTGGCATTCCGAGGTATCCCCAACCACGAGAGGACATTCCGCATCGACTTTGCCCCCACCGAGGAGCCGTGGAACCGATTCGTCCCCATCAGCCGCATGGATCCAAGTGGTCCGACCTGCAGATCGAGGAACATGTGTTCTCGGTAGCACCGAAGGAGGTTGGTGGTGGCATCCTCGGGAGTAATCGGGCGACCGAGATTGGGATTGGGGTCATCCTCTTCTTCCACAGCCTGAAGGTGCCATCGGGATTGAGGCCGGCGGCCAAACCATGGCTCTTAATAGCCTCGATAAGGCTATTCAGCCGTGCTTCTGTCGCATTCTCATCTCGTTCGCTAACCGATTCCATTGCTGCTCGTCCGAGGAGTCCCTTGAGGCGGAGTGGACGTTGTCCCCTCGTTACTGCACCCGATGCATATTCTCAAACCCGGAGTTGAAACAAACGGCGAAGCCGATGAGGCACTCGACTCTTCCCAACCGACAAACTAAGTGACCCTATGCCCGAAACCAAGCTTTACGTGGAGCCGTTGGGGAAAGACACGAGGGTTCGAGATGGCGGGAATTGAAGGAGGGTAGGTGTTTGGGCTCTTAGGCTCACGCAACATGCAGCTTATTTGTTCATGTTTACTTAAAACACGTTTTTTATTAACCTAATCGGTTGGAAAAAGATTGCTCTTCTTTTTTTTCGAACTACTCCGATTCCCGGATCAGCCGGGCCCCGTCACTACGTCTATAAGCCCCTCGTATTCCACCCGTATTTCGACCTCCCAGGTGGATGTACCTGGCGAGGGTCCTATAGGGCAAGCGGGTCCCACCGACCGAAAGAAAGACGATCCTAGAAGTCTGGCGGTAATCGAGTCTTAACGAGCATTCGATGTAAATTACGGACAAAGCCGACGTCAAAGTCAAGATCATGTCCGAGAGCTCGACAAAAAAGCTCCGCATGATTTGACCGATAAATGTCCACGATTGATCTTGACTTGTCGTCGCTAAGCCGTAATTAGGCATGGAATAATCATTAATCCTTGATGACTCGTCATGCCGGGAGTTCGTGTATAATTTGTGCGCCGAGCCGAAGTCAAGGCGCCGGTCAATATCTTGGTCAAAGTCTCGCGGCGGAAAACCGGCGTAACTTCGACCGATTAGTGGACCGAAAGATATCAGCCGGTATGCCGACAAAGGCTTGAAAGGAAAGGTCTATACACCTGACAAAGGCATGACACGTAACTGTACTAAAACCAACCGGGTCTCTGACAAAGTGTGTCACGGACAAGTGCATGGTCGACACGAGGCTCCATGGGATGTTTGGGTAGTCCTCGTGCTCGTCCGAGAGGCGTAATAAGACCAAACGGACCGCGACAAGGATTTCCTGTTAAGGACGTAGTGTGCAGTGTACGGTCAACGTGCGCGTAGTGTGCAAGCAGCCTATCTTCTTTTTCCGAGTAAAATAGAAATTTTTTATGTGTCTTAAAAAGTATGATGCATGATTTTTTTTTTTTTTTTTTTTTGAAAATCAAAAATCTTTTTTTTGAAAATTTTTTTTTGAAAATTAATGAGCACATAAGCACATAATCACAAAAATTCCAACAGCTTAGGGACATTATTCCGACACCCAAAATTTTGACTTTTCCGAGGCGGCCAAAACAAACACGAAAAATGTGCAAAAATCAACACACACAAAACAAAGGATTTTCAAATGCCTGACTAAGCTTGACCTCGAAAGCTTTTCTTTT